>VXBC01009133.1:259668-331396 GCA_013399945.1 Ploceus nigricollis | reverse complement strand
GGAGAGGAGAGGAGAGGAGAGGGAAAACAAAAGGAAAGGAGATATCACTTTGTATGTAACTCTGCAAAAATGTTTTATGTGTATGTCAGTAAGAGACCAATTTCTATTCACTAATGCACACATATAGATATATCTTATATAATATTTGCATATATTCACAAATGACTGCATATTTTCACTCACAGCCCTTCACTCATAGACTCAAAGAGGGAAAGGAAAGGTTACTAGTTGGCCACAAAGAAGATCCAAGGGTTGGAGCACTGCCCCTATGAGAACAGGCTGAGAGGGCTGAGGTTCTTAAACCTGGGATAGAAGGCTTCAGAGAGACTTCACCAGAGCTTTCCAACCCCATTAAGGGGCTGATGAAAGGGAGGGAGAAGGACTTTTTCTACAGATAGTAGTGAGGACAAGGGTCAATGATTTTAAACTGCAAAAGAGTGGGTTTCGATTAAATGTTAGGGAGAAATTCTTTACTCAGAGGGTGGTGGGGCACTGGAACAGGTTGTCCAGAGAAGTTGTGGATGTCCTACCCTTGGAAGTGTTCAAGGCCAGGCTGGATGGGACCCTGAGCAGCCTGGTGTATTGAGTGGCATGCCTGCCTATGGCAGTGGATTTGGGACTAGATGATCTTTAAGGTTCCTTTCAACACAAGCCATTCTCTGATTCTATGATTTAAAACTGTTTTACATGAGAGTCATCTATTCCATCCTAAAAAATTTCTAATTGAAATGGTATGACCATTTTCCAAAACGCAAATGCCATTAATACTAGAGTATAATGAATATCTTGCAGCCTGGAAATCAAAATAAATGTTTTACTCAATGAGACCTAGCTGTTCTGAAGCAGAAAAATAAGAGCAAGAGAAGATTAGTCCATGTTGATTGATACTCAGGAGCCTTGAGTCTCAGTCTTGATTTAAAAGAGCAGGAGGCAGTTGCCATCAGGCACCAGAGTGCATGTGGACAAGAATAAGCCTTTGGTTTATCTGCCATGTGGAACTGTTTCAACATTCTTAATTCAGATGTGAATGAGGTGTGTTAATAGCTGCACACTTCCACTCCTGGAGCCGAGGAATGCATGCCGGTAGCAGGCGTTCAGGACCCATTGATATTAATGGTGCGAAATCGGCTCAGCCTGCTGTTCTCAGTGAAGCACAGTGCAAAGCCCACTGCGAGAGACAGATGTCAGGGCTTTCTTCACTCCATCCATGACCTTCAGCTGGCACCAGACACTGTGGCACGTCTCGTCTTGTTAACATTTTAACAGGTGAGAGATGGATAAACAACAGTTCTCTCAGACCTGTAGATTGCTAATAAGTGTCACAAAATACACACTAGAGCTCAGGTGCAGATCATTAAAAAGGAAGCAGGAATGTGAGGAATAATGACACGTCAATCTACCTCAAATCAAGTTTGACACCCCCGTGATACTAGTTAGCACCATGCTCAGGGAGTTTTGCCTTCTGTTCTTTCAAACTTGAACCAGGAGCACAGCACTGGAACTTATTTCCAGATGCTTTTGGTTAAATTTTGAGCCTCTGCTCAAATTAAGGAAGAAAAGAAGAACATTCAAAATTTCATTTTTTTTCCTAATAAAGGTTTAAGTGATCTAGTCAAGCACCGTGAACTTTAACTAATAGTTTCATGCTACTGTAATGGCACCTATTATTTGAATTCATTTCCCATACTGACAGCACAACTCAGGCATACTCCAGACTATGACATTTTAAGTGACTGGTGATTTTCAGTTGTGCTTTTTACAGTACACTTGTATGAACTGCAGACTTGAATAGATACACATCTCTGATAGAATACAGTTCGTGCTACTTTTTCTTCTGCTGCTATATGGAAAAATATCTATTTTTAAATGTGAAGTATGCTCAGGATATGTGTGTTTTCCCATGCTAAATTGAATCAAAAGGAGGAAATACTTGAGATATAAGACAAGCCTTTAAAAGTTTTTATTGCCTCAGTCAAACCCATGCTAATCTTTATCAGTATCACTGAATTTTATAATCTAACAATATAGAGCACAGAAAGTAGGAAATGTAAACCCAGTACAGAGCAGAAAATTAGTCAAACATATATTTTACAAGGATCATCCATGTCTCATAGCTAATACATGCTTAGTCATTCAATTTGTATGTTTATATTTTATACATAAAAAATATTTTATACATAAAAAACAAGTCACCAACTTTCCCCTCCAATGCACTACAAGCAGATATATAACCGCAATTTGGAAAGCTGTACCTATGAATGGGAAGAGACTTATTCTTTGCCACTGCTTATTCACTGCAACTTGAGGTGCATAAAATCACAAGTTGATCATAGACAAGCGACAGAAAAATGTGGCAGGAAATAATTCATGCCTCTTCACTCATTTCAACTCACAAATCCTTAGTTGGAAACTTCATTTCAAACTAGGTTAGGAAAAGAAGTCCAAAATTTTTCTGGGTTCCCCACATGGCTTAAGATTCCAGTACTGCATAAGGCAAAACTTGGCTCCAGTATGAGTTTTTCTGATGCTTCATTATGCCTTGGCAAGACCATTTCACCATGATGTGTTCACTTCTAGTTAATTTCACTTAAGGGATGAAACCTGCAAATGAAAAGTTGACGGCTTGTTTCCCCTGAACTTAAGATACGGAATCATGTTAATACTCAAGTGTTACCACTGACTTGAAGCTGACCTAGAAAGCAAACCATAGACATAATTTATCATCACAGAACAGAGACCAAAGTAGCTCTTTGGAAAGCCCAATCTATGTATTCTGCAATCAGTCTCTTTTCTTTTTAATGAGTTTTGGGAAAAATAAAATCCATACATTTTTAAAACAGAATATTTTCTTTTAAAATCCACATTTGCAGGCAGTATAATATTAGCAATATCTCCATGCATCAGAAGGTGAATTACTACTATTCATCTGTGCTATTTCCAGTCATGTTATGGAAATAAGTTAGAAAATGTGAATAAATTTTCCCCTTTTCTGTCATGTCTATTACAAACTCCTGTGTATACTCTTCAACATTTGTGGGTGAGATTTTTATTTTTATTTGTGTGGTTTGTTGGTGGGTTGATTGGTTTTCTTGTTGTTGTTATTGTTGCTGTTGTCATTATTGCTGTTGCTTTGAGAATTAGGGGAATTTCCTGAGAAATACAAATGAAACCTTTACTAGATTTATCTTTACAGAAATCTTGTCAGTGTTCAAAATCAGTAAAAGCTAAATCCAATAAATGGTATTAGGTTCACAATAGTGCTAAGGTCAATAGCTGCTCTTGTGCTACAGTTTAAGCACTGCTGCAAGCCTATGCTAGTCTTGAGCATGGGACCAAAGACATAAAAGCGGAGTGACAGGATCTCTTTCACTTTATATTCCACCACTCTAAGGATCTTTCCATGAGTTCGATTCTCGGTGACATTTTGTCATTGATTTTTTTCACATATCTTTTGAATCAATGTTTTTTCAGGAACCTCCTCCAAGGAAGATGACATCAGAACAAGTTAAGAGCATGTGTGTCTACTGCATGAAAGACTGTGGGGCATTTACCCACCACCTCTACTAAAGATTTGTAATCAGTGTGCTGGAAGAAAGATCTCAATATCCTACTGACTGAATATTTCTTCGCCATCAAGTATTAAACAAGACTTTTTTAAAATTCAAGTATAGTAAAACAGTACTGATCAAGGTACAATCATCAACCAGGTGAATTCGGTGGCAAAATGAACATATTACAACAGACATTGATCTAACCAAACTGATTAAATGTCTACCACAACTATTACAAGCCATATTTTGAAGTAAGTGGGTGACTCTCATTGTAACTTTTTGTCCAGAGCTGCAAGATGTACATTTTTTTTTTCCCAAAGCTCAGCATATTCACTGCTGAACTCTTCAGAAATCTGGCTATTTTTTTGGTGAGATAAATAAAAGATGAATTCGCTTTAAAAAGTACTTCTTACATACCATAATAAAAAAATATCAGAACTTGTGCTTTTCACTGCTTCCAATCTTATGTAGAAGGCTAGGAAACTAAATAACAGTACAGAACTCAATATAAACTGTTGACAAGCCTAAAAAATAAGTTTTTATGAAAAATGCTGATGTTCAACTACTTACTTTTTGCTGTGCTTTAGAAAGGAACTGGAACTTAAAAAAAACAAAGTCACAAAATATACAGAAATGGAATGCTGTACCTATGAATGGAAAGAGACTTATTCTTTGCCACTGCTTATTCAGTGCAACTTGAGGTGCATAAAATCACAAGTTGATCATAGACAAGTGACAGAAAAATGTGGCAGGAAATAATGGAATGCTGCCCAGCAAAAAAGGACCTGGGGGTGCTGGTCAACACACAGTTGGACATGAGCCAGCAGTATGCCCAGATGGCCAAGAAGGCCAACGGCATCCTGGCCTGTGTCAGCAATAGTGTGGCCAGGACCAGGGCAGTGACTGTCCCCCTGTTTTCGGCACTGATGATGCCTGCACTCAAGTCCTGTGCTCAGTTCTGGACCCTCAATTCAAGAAGGACATTGAGGTGCTGGAGCAAGTCCAGAGAAGGGACATGAAGCTGATCAAGGGTCTAGAGATTGAGTCCTGTGAGGAGCAGCTGAGGTAGCTGGAGTTGTGTAGCCTGGAGAAAATGAAGCTCAGGGGAGACCTTATCTCTCTCTCTCTACAACTACCTGAAAGGAGACTGGAGTCAGTCTCTTCTCCCAGGCAAGTAGTGACAGGAGGAGAGGACATAGCCTCAAGCTGCACCAGGGATGGTCTAGGCTAGACATTAGGAAGAATTTCTTCACAGAAAGAGTGATTAGCTATTAGAATGGACTACCCTGCAAGATGGTAGAGTCACAGTTCCTGGAGATGTTTAAGGAAAGACTGGATGTGGCACTTAGTGCCATGGTCTAGTTGATAAGTTGCTATTAGGTCATAGGTTGGGTTTGATGACCTCAAAGTTCTTTTCCAACTTGATTCATTCTGTGATTCTGCAATATGAAATCTTCTGCTGCCAGGTTGTACATTCATAAATACATTCAGATTATTTTTATGTAAGCGCAAATCCATCCTACCTATCTAGCTACTCAATAATGAGCAGATGATTTCCAGAAAGAAACTGAACTTTTAGAGAACTCAATATTCTGTAGTGGATCTTTACATCAAAATAGAAAAAAAATATGAAAATAAAAGACCACTAAATAACTACTAAATAAGAAATTGGTGGTGTAGACATTTTGGTCAAGCACCTAAAATCAAGAACGAATGAAATCTGGACCAGACTAGTTCCCTGAACACTTTCTTATTCACACAAACAATATTTCCAGGAGAAGCCAAGTCTGGCAACAGACTTAGTCTGCAGCTGACTCTTCCATAGTTCAAGTGAAATCCACAGGCACTGAACTGCAGACCATTCAGGAAAATCTCTCCTCATATCCTATAAATTTTAAAAGTAAAATAATTTAAAACTACCTATTTTCACACAAGCTTTTATTTGCAGCTAAACAAGATTCTGAAATCACTTCCAATTGAAGATACATTGTTAAAAAAATCCTGACATTTCTTCATTAGATATGCAGCAACTCTAGATAATTAGACCTTGCTATAAAGCTATAGCCAGCAGCCTCATGACTGAAAAAAGGGGATAAAGCTGACACTCTCTAGGAGGAGTAAAATCAGTTAAATATCAGAACCAGGTGCCTCAACTGCTGTGCATACTGTGTGTTTCTATTGCAAGTTTGTCTGCACAGATCTCTCATTCAGTTCTGAAAATGTAGTTTTCTCATCACTTCTTTTTATTATAGAATAAATGTATTTGTTGTAATCAATTCCAGGAAAGTCCTATTTATTATGGAGAGATAATATACCAACATGTCTCTACAGAAAAATACAAGTCTTCTTTACCTCACAAGTCATTTTTTATTTATTAATTTGAGTTTGTCCTGTACTATTATTTGTATGGTGGTGATATCTCACAATTTTCTGCATCAGTAGAAGGTTCCTTTGGCACCACAATCCACTATTTTCTTTCAGAAGACAAGCAGAAATATGAAGCAATATAATCTTTTTTTTTTTTCAATAAGGAAAACATTGGCAATATAACCACACTGTTATATATGCAACCTGCTGTGTAAGCAGACAGCAGAAGTGGCTTCAGTAGATCCCACAAAATCTTTTTATATGCCTTATTTACAGTAAAATTATAAGCAACAGTATTTCAGCTATGATGGTTTCAGCACGTAAGAGACACGAGGGTTGGGATTAATACATCTTAACATACAGAATGTAAACATTTAAGTCTTTAGCCAGGTTTCTTCCCAGTTAAAGGTAAAAAAATGCCTCCAGGAGTAATTCCTCTGACCTACCCTAAAAGTCTCCCAAATTCCCCTCTGGATTTGTTTACTATTATAAATGCAATTAAGGAGGCTAATGCCGATATGGTAATCTAACCATAAAATCCTTATCAGAAAAGAAAGAATTCTTTAAAAAGGCTGATATGAAGAAGCCATATATCTCATATTTTCCAATGAAGCTGGAAAAAGCATATCTAACCCAGTAAGTGGACTTTGTGTCCCAAAGTCTACCTATGATGTTTTTCACCGCTGGACTGAGAAGAGGTCCCCCTTTACATATGTTGTGCCTTTACAGACCTTGATGTTATCTGACAAGATTTCATTTTCAGAATGCTTTCGGTTTTCACTGGGTTTCTGGGTTCCTTATTGTATTGGCTAGGTGACAGGATTATGGCTTTGAATCTGCCATATGCAGATTAGTTAGTGTCAGAGTTTTCTTATTAAGCTTAAAGCCTACTTTCTTTGCAGAAATTTGCTTCCTTTCAGATACATTGTTTTGCAATGAATAGGATTTTATGATTTTATATCTTTTATTTACATATGTTTCCTACCCAAGGAGATAATTTCAGCACAGCTTAGGCATATTTTACTGAAGGATCCAAGAGCATTTATACTGAATCAGTTCAGATTTCATATTCTTCAGTAACTTTTCTTTTTCTGACTCAACAGAACCAACAGCGTACATTTATGCTAAATTCAAATGGGGAGGATGGGAGGAGGGAATTGAAAATAATTTTCCAGTCCCTTGGATATGTGTGGTTATTACTGCCCTGTGGCAGCCTCTGACAGAAAAGGACACGTGTCAAACCACACTCTGTCTGCCAAACCTAATGCTTCCTCACTAGCTTGTTGTGTTCCAGCACAGCCATCAATGACATCCAGGTACACAAAATCCTGGAACGAGTTTTCTTGCCATCTGCAGAGCAGCAACTGCTCCCTCTTATCACAATGAGGCCCGGATGCCAGAAGAATAAATAACATTTATGGTCCTTTTCTGACATATTTGTAGCCTCAAACAATAAGGAAAATGAAAAATATTAGTGTAAGAGAAGCAAAGCCATACAGTGTTAAGATAAAGCACTTGGAAAAAGTTTTACTTAAAGTGTGTGTCCTGACATAGTGTCCAAGGAACATTTTTCACTGAGTGAAAGCATGCTAAATTATGCCGGTACTGTCTTCTCTTCCATGTGGCTGCTCACAGATGTTTGGAAAAGAAAATCTTCCTTTCTGCTTGACCTTAAAAGCTGTTTATGGTATATTTATAATGTAAAACAGTACAACAAAAAGGGGAGTTCTTCTGTGATAGAAACAAGACACTTTTGCTTTGTTACTTAAATTACATAGAAAAATATTAAAACTGTTTTTCCTAATACTATTAATACCAATAAAAACAACACCAATGAAAATAATAATAATAATACTAATAATAATAATAATAATAATAATAGTACCTATTCTCTTGCAATGAATAACCAGGCTGAAAAAAATCCATTGATTGCAATGGGTTTTGCCATACATCTGCAATCGAAAGAGAATTCTGCAGGCAGGTTGTGGTAAAAACATGTCTATTTTCTTTTATTTGTCTCATTCTTCCCAAATAGCTCTGTAAAATGCATACATTTCTAATAGGGGTAATATTCTCTCAGGGTTAGGCTGAGTGACAATCAGCAGTGATAATTTACATGAAAGTGATTCATGTAATGGGGAAAGCTGGAGGAGGTGGATGTGGGAAAGAGAAGGGATGGAACAATGGAAGACAAGAAACATAGTGCAGGAAAAAAACTGCTTTTTTAAAGATTTGGAATGACTGGTTATTTTTGCACTAGGGTAACTGTCTTAAAGAGGAAGAGTGATTAAGTTTTAAACAGTGACTGACAAAAAAATACAAGCAGCCTCAACAGGAAAAGAAGCACCATGGTTACGGCCATGGGGAGTTTCATGTCTTGGAGTTGCTGGAGAAGCAAACAGTATTTTTCTGTAGTTTGTCAAGTTCAAGTGGAAAACTGGACTTTTCTACATTTTAGGAGAAAATCAGAGAGATTTGACTTTTTTCACATTTCTATAATACATATTACACAGGCAACACAAGCTTGGATGACAACTACACTGAGTAACACAAACATAAATAACCAGCAGTGAGCTCAGGAAAAGTAGGACTACAGGGTCTGTGGAGTTTTTCAAAATACAAATAATTTCCACAGAAAAATATTTTCTTTTTGCTTGTTTTTTTAATCTAAATTTCAAGGAAAAAATAGCTTCATTATTTCAATATTCACACCTTTATTAGGAGGGAATAACTTCTTGGATTTAAGCAGGTTGGAAAGTAATTTCCTCTGAAGGATCCTTAAATAATCTAATGGTATTACAACCAAACAGGGTAGAACAATTGCATCAAAGTGTTTTTACTCCATTTGTCTTGTAGCAAATATTTGATATGGAGGTCACTAAGTATTACACTTAGAAGTTATACTGTTAACAAGGAATGTACTCCTGATGTAAGCACTGACTAGTAAATTTTGGGAAATTTTGCCCTAGATATTAAGCAAGAAATGAGAGGAAGAAATATCAATGGAGGAGGAATGAGAGAGCAAAGATCTCAGAAGCTGGGCACTGAGTTTTTCAACATGATAGGTTTCATTATATTTAATGAAACTTTATGGCATAAAATGTTGCACTTACTGAAGATTTTGTTTTATTATCTTTTCAAAGTCCAAATTTTAGTAGGAAATTAAAATTTGTATTTTTTTTCCTTCTTCCTAACAACAATATTCAATAGACTAGAATGGTTAACTAGCCTACATAAACAAAATCTGTCATCTTTAAAAATTACCTTGGGTGTTTGATGTATATCTGTCTTTTTAATTAAAGAACTTGGAATTTGTTGTGCTACTTTGAATAGAAACCAAAATACTAGGATAAAATACAATTTGCTTAAAAATGTAGGGGGAACTTAGCACTGAAAATTATCATCTGGATGAAAAAGGGAACTTTGCTTCATGCAACCCTCATTTAAAAAAAAGGTAGGCTACAAATGAGAAAGTGTAAGTCGTCCCTCCCTGTTCCTGCTTTCCAGCTGCCAGCAGCTTATCACACTGCTACCCAAGAAATATCACTGCCACAGAGCAGTGCTGGAAAAGTCACTAATGTATTACTGTGGCCAGCCAGAGCAGCTCTCTAGAATTTTCACTGTTAATGAATTAGCAATACTTGCAAAGGTTTACATGTCTTTCACAAAAAAAGAAAAAAAAATTCATTGTAGCAAGGTGTACTTGTATCTTTGACAACCTTCTTGGCAACTGTTATAAAAGCTATGTCTTTGAAAAAAACATTTTAAATTTTGTAAATCATAAGACCTGCCTGCAAATGCAGAGCACTGCAAGCACTGCAGCTGATTTAGTTGTTGGCCTAGAAACTCTGCTGGTAGGACAGTTAAACAGGTCCATAGTATGCACAGAAGAAACAGACACAGCATCTCACATGGATTTTTCTCCTGTTAAATCCTGGACTGTGTTGCAGCACTGAGAGACTCCAACACTATACACTGTTGTTGGGCTAGAGTGTACATAGTGGTATACTACTTTCCATAGCTTTGGTCAGTCCAGGCAGCTAAAGGTTACTGTGCTTTTTACTGAACTGGTGATAAAGACAGAAAGGAACAAAGTGGACTAGAAGCAAAGCTGCTGCAATGCCAGTGAAGGAGCCCAAGCCAACACCCTGTTATGGGCCTTCTTTTCTTACATCATAAATTACTTAAAATGCTATCTAAATCAGCCTTGTGTGGTCCCTATCACCTCTATGTCTGCAAATGCTCTAGCTGCTCTTCCTTAGCACCGGATCCAACTCTACAAATACACCACACTGTCTGCTGAGTTTCCAAAATACTAAAACACAAGGTAATGACTGGAGACATTGTGATGGCAAAGCAAACTTTAACTAAAGACAAAGGAAACATTACTTCTCTGTTTTTCCCACGATGTTAAAGGTCAGTATGCAATAACTGGAATGTAATTAACAGTTACACATTCTCTTTCAATGAGTGCCCAACTAGATGCGTGTCAGGCAGCAGCTACAAACAAAAGAATGCTAAATCAACTGTAGTGTGATACAGAGTGTTTTGATTTATAGTTCTTAACAAACTGCTTTCTCCCTCTACTCTGAGTTACAGTGCCTTGTGTTGAAGTACAGTGTGATTAGAAACTGGCGGAGGCTGTGGCCTTTTGTGAACAATGGAGGCAAATATGTCACTCAAAGATGTTTGGTTTACATTGACTCAGCAGCTCTCTTGGAGCTTAGTTTTCTAATATCTAACTAGGATTTTTCTCCATAATAGCTGATGCAGGACTCAAGATATTTACATTCAGTATTGTGCAAGCTGTCCTTTCATATTTAGGTTAATAACGGAAATATTAATCTTCAATATTTTGAGTAAATAAATTAAAATCTGGCTACATGCTGACAAATGTAAATCACTGTATACCAGCTGTCACCAGGGGGAACTATTAATTCATGCAGCAACTTTCAAGGCTGAACTATTACGGACTGGGACACCATAGAAAAACACAAATGTTTAGAAGACAGAGAACGGGCAGCTGTGTAATGACTAACCACAGGTTAAAAGACAAGCATATGACACAAATTCAGCTACCACAGTGATTAAAACTGTGCAAAGATTTTATAGATATATTATATATAAAATAGACATTGAATGGCATATTTACCATATATGACCCTGATGTGTTTAAGAGATAACCTTTGTTGAAAATAAATAAAATGTGATTCAATAAAGAGAAGCCCACTGTAGGATGGTATCAGCAACCCTTAAAAAATTCACACCAGAAATCCCCCAATCTAAAACAACATTGTTTTGATGCTTCTTTCTTATTCCTACAGTTCTTGGCAGAAAGGCTGCTACTGGTCAAGAAGGGAAAAAAAAAAAAAAAAAAGACAAAGACATTTTTGCAAAGCTTCTTACAGTCATGGGTTTTGTTAAGAAAAATCATGGAATTGTTAGCTCTTTAGCAGGGACATTTGAAAGAAGAACATGATAATGGATTTAAAAGCAGAGACCACAACTCAGTAACATGCTAGTAAAACAGTAGTAATTCAACAAATTCCACCAAACTTCTCTTTTCCATCCACTCTCAGGTGCCTTGTAGTCCACTCAAATCTGAATGGACCCTACCCACCTTAATTTAAAGACTTACTCTGATTCGGATTAATCAGAGACAGAAAGCAGTAACAGTAATAAGTATAAGTGAAGCATATTTACCAAGCCAGTGGGTATGGAAACTAATAGCATGTTAGCAAGAATAATGCTACATGAAAAGTATTGGCTTTGTTGTAAATTAAAGACTAAATGCAATCATAATAGCACACTTTAATAAAGACAAGTTTTATATTGAATTGTGATAATAGACATATCACATGTAAAACAAGCAAGGTAATTATTTTGGTTTTTATAGAGTTATGGAAACATAGAATGGCTTTGGTTGGAAGGAACCTCAAAGATCATCTAGTTCCAATCCCCTCTGCCATCGGCAGGGACACTTTTCACTAGACCAGGTTGCTCACAGCACCATCCAGCCTGGGCTTGGACACTGCCAGGCATGGTGCATCCACAACTTCTCCAGGCAACTTGTTCCTGTGCCTTACCACCCTCACAATAAAGAATTTCTTCCTCATATCTAATCTAAACCTACTGTGTTTCAGTTTGAAGCCATTCCCCATTGCCCTGTCACTACATGCTCTTGTAAATAGTCTCCATCTTTTTTGTAGGCTCCCTTCAGATACAGAAGCCTGCAATTAGGTTACTCCAAAACCTTCTCTTCTCCAGGCTGGACAATATCAATTCCCTCAGTCTTTCCTCATAAGAGAGATGCTCCATTCCTCTGATCAACTTGGTGGCCCTCCATTGGACTCATTCCAGCAGGTCCATGTCCCTCCTGTGCTGGCGACCCCAGAGCTGGATGCAGTGTTCCAGGTGGGGTCTCACCAGAGGGGAGCAGAGAGGCAGAATCCCCTCCCTCTCCCTGCTGCCCACACTGCTTTGGATGCAGCCCAGGACACGTTTGGCTTTCTGGGCTGTGAGCGCTCATGGCTGGGTCATGTCCAGCCTCTCATCCAGCAGCACCCTCAAGTCCTTCTCAGCAGGGCTGCTCTCCATCTGTACATCCCCCCAGCCTGTGCTGACACTGGAGGTTAAACCTCATGAGATTCCTTTTGGCCCTGTTCTTGAGCTTATCCAGGTCCCTCTGGATGGCATCCTGTCCTTCAGGTGTCAGCTTCACTGCTCAGCTTGGTGTCATCTGCAAATTTGCTGCGGGTGTACTTGGTCCCTTCTTATGTGTCATTAATGAAGTTATTAAATAACACTGGTCCCTTACAGACACCACTTGTCACTGATGTAATTGTGACTCTGAGTTGTTGACTGCTATCCCCTGGATGTAACCATAGTAGATGACGTGGCTCCAGTTAACCACTCTGGGTAACAACTTTCCATCTAACAGTCCACCCATCAAATCAATCTCTCTCCAATTTAGAGAGAAGGATATTCTCAGGGACTCTGTCAAAGACCTTGCAGAAGACCAAATCAATGACATCTGTAGCCCTCTTCCCTTGTCCACTGATGCAGTCACCCCGTCACAGAAGGTCACTGAGTTGGTCAAGGAGGACTTGACCTGCTGGCTGGCTGTCCTGAATCACCTCCCTGTCCTCCATGTGCCTCAGCAAAGCTTCCAGGAGAATCTGTCCCATGCCCTTCCCAGGGACAGGTCAGTAGTTCCTGGAGTCCTCATTTCAATCCTTTTTAAAGATAGGTACATTTCCCTTTTTTCATCACTTTCCATCACCTGACTACTATGACTTTTTAAATATCACAGGATGCAGGTTGGCAACTACATCAGTCAATTCCCTCAGAACTCTGGAATGCATTTCACTGGGTTCCATAAACTTATTCAGGTTCTCCAGGTGGCCATGAACATGATCTTTACTTACAGTGGGAGGGTCTGTGCTCCCCCAGTTGAGTTCCTCAGCCTTCTCCTCATCTGTTATTACCTGTTCACTGATAAACACTGTTTATCAGGGGCAATACACCTTCTTTGACATCCCCTTTCTGGCTCACATATTGTTGGAAGCCCTTCTAGTTTTCCTTTGTTCCCTTGCCAGGTTCAGTTCCAGCTTCACCTTGGCCTTCCTCACCCCATCGCTACCCAACCAGATTTCATCTCTATACCCTTCCTTCTTTCCAGGTTACCTGTCCTTGTTTCCACTGCCTGTGCATTTGTTCTTTTCCTTTAGTTTGACCTGCAGCTCCCTACTCAGGCATGCCAGTCTCTTGCCTTCCTTACCTGATTTATTGTTCCTGGGGATTGCTGGGGATTGCAGTTTTCTTGACACTGATTAAGCCTCTGTTGGGTTACTGTGTTTAGTTTTGGGCACAGCATTTTCAAAAAGGCAGACAAATTGGAAAGAGTTCAGAGGAGAGCAACAAAAAAGATAAAATAAGATCTGAGGGAAAAGGTTAAGCGAACTGGGCATGTTCAGACTAAACAAAAGAACACTGAAGGGAGGCACGACATGTCTACAAATACATTGAGTTACTATAAAGAGGATAGGGACAAATTATTCTCCTTAGTCAATGAGGACAGAACTAATGGGCTTATGCTGCAGCAGAGAACATCTAGGTTAAGTGTAAAGGAAAAACTTTAACTAATAGTAATAGTTAGAAATACAACATGCTGCCAAAGCAGTCTGAAAAACTCCCTCTGAGGCTTAGGTTTTAGTTTGTTCTTGCTTTGTATCTGGTAGAGGGAGGATCACACTGGTAGATGTTAGGGCTCTAGCCAGCTTCCTTCAGCACTGCAGATTTCTGATGTGACCTTGGGAAAGCTGGTTAGCAGCACATTTCAGCTCTCTAGTTGTAAAACTGTGAGAAAAGCAATTCCCTAGCTCTCAGAGATGCTGTAAGGATAAATAGTTAAGGATTCTCAGACTCACTATGAGCCAACTAAGCAACTATACAAATTAAACATTGAAACCTTCCACAGTGCAAAGGCATCAATATCATGATATACCTGTAAGTGCCTTCCCGTCCAGAGGACTTCTGTGAGTGCTGCAATGGGCTTTAGCCAACACATCCAGTCTAGGATGCATTTGGATGATCCAACCTAAGCTGCATCTGAGAAAAGAAAAAGTACAGAGTAATAATAAATCAGTGGCTGATATGACAGGCCACTAGCAGCTCAGCCTAGCTAAGCTGAGCTAAACTCAATGGACTCTGCTTAGTAGAGTCTTAGTAGAAGATGCATCAAAGCTAAGTCATCAAGTCACCAGTCATCAAGTATGAAAAGAGACCAGTTGTCAGGGTTCTGTCATAGCTGTCTGCACAAGTTTTAACACAGTGATGTTGCTGAGATCAACCCTGAAAAGCAGATTAAAACCAAGTTAGAAAGGCAGACAACATTAAAAGTAAAAATATAAGATGTGAATATAAGAGGAACAGACTTTTTTGTTATATATTTAGCCAAAAGTTTATTCTTATTTGTTGCTTAATTTCATAAGGGTAGTTTTGATGGCTAGAAAGGAGCTGTATTTCCTATCTAAAATTAATTATCAATAATAAATCCTTTGAAAAGCTCAAAATAAAGCAGCAGTAGCAACATCCCACTAAAAGAAATGAGGCTTTGTGATATTAAAAGTAGAGGAGAATGTGAAAGAAAATATTGTAAATAAATGTAGTCTGTTTAAATCTGTGATTTTTTTTACCCAGCATAGGCTTTGCAAAGAATTTAATTACATTCTGTATTATTATTATTATTATTATTGCTGTTGTTGCTGTTGCTGTTGATGCTATTGTAATTATAATATTCCTGTATAAAACTAATGCAGTTTCATCTTACTTGATTAGCTTTACAGATGGACAGAACACACATTTCCTTGGCTCTCAGTACAGTGAGACTCAAAATAACAAAATACTGCATTTTCCAAGCTATTTTGTCCCATACCTTCTTCAGCCTCTTTCACATTCCCCAGCCTGCTCCCCATCAGCTCGGCTGATACATCAGACTGGGGTTACCTATAGCAAGTGCAGATGCAAGAATTACTTTTCCAAACACATCTCACAATCCAGGCTTTACTACTGTAGTGGAAACATTCACTTTGAAGAATTTGTACTTAAACTATGCAGTGTAAAAAAAATTAAGCATCCTCTAACTCTTCCATTGCAATAGAAACCCTGAATAAATATCTGAATAAAAGAAAGCTATGTGAAAGAACTGATTTGCTATTAGCATGTAGAGCTCAAGAGGCAACAAAATAAATAATAAAACACTTGCACCTAAAACATTTACATAAAAATAAACAGAAACCATGTCATATTTTTAGTGCTGAAACATAAAATGGGAAACATTTCAATAAAAGAATAAATGTGTCTCCTCATGGGCACAAGTGGTTTCACTTACTAGCAGCTATGCAGAAAAAAAAGAGTGATGTAAATGACAGAATAACTGGAAAGTAAGTCATGAGCCCAGGTGGAGCAAATGAAAAGCATGACACAAGATCTCAGAAGACCTTGACAGCACACAAGCACAACGAGCTACATTAACCCAAATGCTATTGGCATTTCATTTTCATCTGGGAAGTTAAATGTTTACTGCTTGAGTTATGTGCTATATGCTTATTCATATGCATCTCTACAACCACTACAAAAGCCTTTCAAGCAGAATTGTGTGAACCGTGGCTGGTTTTTTTTTTTTTTTTTATTTTTATTCAGTTGAGAAACCAACAAAAATTCAGGTTAATATTTGGCTTTATTTTCAAGTTATTTCAGCCATCTTCTAATCCTCTGGGGGGAAAATGTACAGCAAAATGTGAAATGAAAAAGTTTGTTTGAAATAAAGAGCTATAACGTTTCATTTCAAAAAATAAAAAGTAGAAACAAGAAAAAGACTGGTAAGGAAGAAAAAATCTCCAAAGGGAAAACAGAGATGTAATACTAACTTTGAACTTAGACGCTTCCCACATTGTAATCAAGTGACTTGCCAGCCAACCACACATGTATACCAGAGAAACAAGTGAGAATGAGACTGTGGGGAGTGTGGTAGCAGTTCTGCACTCACAGTACTTTCTTTAATCTCATAGTACATATATTTGTGCAGTTGATACATTTACCAGTTGTATTTTTTACATGTTGCAGACAACAGTTTGCCCAATAGCTTGTAGAGAGTGCTTTGCTGAAAAAAAAAAAAAAAGACAACCACCAAAACAAAAAACACAACCACAGTAATTAAAGGTTTTAATCATGTAGAAGCAGTACATGCACTACACAGAAGATGATCTGTGAGGGTTTCATATGTGTACTCCTCAGTGACTCAGTTTTAGACAAATTATTTTCTGGTTTTAGAGTAAAAAGGAGTAATTAAACCCTTTCTTCTCCTTTTGAAATGCTCTTGAAATGTTATTTATCTTAGCTCCTATGGAAATAATACAGATATTTTGCTTCAGATTTCAAGGAGCACTGGACATAATTGAAAAAAAATAGGATGTTGCCAAGTATTTCCTGACATTACTTAGTACTGAATAATATTGTAATACAGAGAATCACAGAATCGTAGAAATTTTTAGGTTGGAAAAGAACTTTAAGATCTTCAGTTTCAACCATAAACCTAATACTGCCAAGTCCACCACTAAATAATGTACCTAAGTGACACATCTACATATCTTTTAAATATCTTCAAGGATTCTTGAAGTAACCAGCTTCCTGGGAAGTCTGTTCCAGTGCTTGACATCCCTTTCAGTGAAGAAATATTTTACTTAATATCCAATCTAAACCTCCTCTGGAGCAACCTGAGGCCATTTCCCCCTGTCCTCTCACTTTTTACCTGGGAGAAGAGACTTACTCCCACCTTGCTACAACCTCTTTTCAGGTATTTGTAGAGAGCGATAATGCCTCCCCTTTTCTCCGGACTAAACACCCTCAGCTCCCTCAGCTGCTCCTTATAGGACTTGTGTTCCAGACCCTTCCCCAGCTGCATTGCCCTTCTCTGGACTCACTCCAGCTCCTGGATGCCATTTTTGTAGTGAGGAGCCAAAAACAGAACATGGGACTCAAGGTGTGGACTCGCTACTGCCAAGTACTGGGGGACAATCGCTGCCCTGGTCCTGCTGGCCACACTGTTTCTGGTACAATCTAGGATGCCACTGGCATTCTTGACCTCCTGGGCACACTGCTGGCTCAAATTCAGCTGGCATGTTAGGCTAAAGCCATAATTAAATATTTCAGTAAGTTTCATGTATTTATTTGCATTTGTTTTCCTTCAAGCTTTATGATTTGAATGATGCCAGTAATAGAGGGGAAACATGTTTGTCTTTCTGAACTGTCACTGATGACACAGATAAGTAAAATGGATGTAGGTGTTTCTATTTTGTTTCTTACTAATGAGGCTTTTCAAGTGTTTCAATAATGAAGATTTTGACATTTGAAATCTTTGCATCTATTGCCCTCATCAGGGTATACCATGAGGAAGAATGCCGAAGTTTTGTGCTGATAAGAAGCACAGGGATAATCTAAGAAAGACAACAACAGCAACAGGACAACAACAGGAAAAAAAAAACAAATGTAATCCCTCAGGTTTACTGCAGTAAAACACATGTGGAGGATCTCTTTAACCTACAATAACATATTGCTACCAGTGCAACTAGTGAGTGGTTAGACAGTGGAATGACAATAGAGCCCACAGGCCTCTCAAGTGCAAAAATGACAGAAGAAAGTGGCAAAAAGTCAGTATTTGCTGGAAACTGCTGTTTTCATCTGTGTATTTAGGCCAACGCCAACTATTCTACTCCCCTGAGTACCATTAGATTATTTGACTTGATCAATTAATCTAATTTTACACTGCTTTAGGGAAGAGAAAATCAACTAGAGGAACATATTGATGTTTCAGATATATTTGATTCAACCTTCTTTATTTACAGCAAATTGGGCATACTGGTTTTCTTGAGCTCAACTGGAATCAGACAAGGCATATCTCTTGCTAAGTGCCTCCAGCTCTTGGTAGGTGTGTGAATCGACAAACACAGGTAACCAAAGGCAACCATCAAACCCCAGCTGAAATACAAAGAGCAGATTTATTTCATTACCTCTCTGACAACTCCAGGCAGCAGAGACACACGGGGACACACAGGCTCGGTTAGGCTCAGCTCATCCTGGAGGGCAACAGAGGTGGGTGAGGGGCACTCTGCACCTCACTACAACAAAAGCTTTAGTCATGGCTTCACTCTCATGTCTGTGAGAGTGTGTTCTCTCTCCGCAGGAATTCTACTTCTCAAAACAGGGAGAGGTTGGACAACATAAGGCATAAAAACCAGGGTTTTCCCACAGTGACATTTTTAGCATCCGCAGCTGCAAGGTCACTTTGAGTAAAACGATTCCCTCCCCTTTGACAAATTTTTCAGTTTTAACCCTCTCCTCTCAATGTTAGGTAACATTTACCTTCAAAAATAACCCATTCAGACTTTTTTTTCTTATCCAGCTACTGAAAACATGTCCTTTTCCTTCCTTGCTAGCCTGTTTCTTTCCTCCTTTCTCTGAGCTTTTGCTTCTCTATCACAAGGTCCCATACCCTTAAAAACAGAAAACCTGAGAAAATACTTCCACACTGACATGAATTTCAAATGTCCTGCTGGTAACTGCTATTGTTTCAGTTGTCTGGTTCCACTGGGGTATTCTCACAGGTCCCCACATTTATCCCAAGTAACACAATGCTGTTTGCATTCCTGAATGAAAACAGAAGGCATAACCAACTTTTAACATTTCATGAACTAGTGCTGTGTACTGGGAATCCTGATCAAAAAAGCACAGCCACAAGCTAAGCTACAAGAAGAGGACTGGTTAGAAATAGAGTCTTAAATAATAAATCAGAAGATCACTTTTGCTAGGAATGGAAAAGAAATCTGGCATATGAAGACATGGAAAGGTACTGTCAGGAATAACATTGCTTAGACCTCTAACCTTCTAAACATAGCATTGTCTTAAAAAGGTAAGAAAATTTGTTAAAGTGTCGGTTTGTAACCCTTTTGATAAGAAAAATATAAAAAGTAGTGCAAGGAGAACTGATTTAAAAATTAAAAGAAATCCTAGCTCAGCTTTACTCTCCTTTATTGCTCCAAATTTACTTGAGTTTTAATACAAAAGTTGTTAGAATGTAAATATTATTTATTTTTAAGTGGAGAGCCAAAGCCAAAAAAGAAACAATTCTCGTCAAAATTTGTTTAGTTGAAATGCATTTGTTCTATCAGAAACTGGATGAGAAATATGTAATGAGCTGTATTTTTTCTCTTCCTTCATCACTGGGCAATACTGATATTCCTTCCTGACCCCAATAAAAGGGGGAGGCAGCAGCTCCTCTAAAAAATCCAAGCACTGGAAAGCAGAGTGATACTCGCAAGGAGCAGCCTTCCCTGTGGCAGAGATTGATCTCGCATCAGCAGCGCTCATGGAAATTAATACTATATAAGAGAGTAGATAACAAAATGTTATCACTTCCTTGTAGATGCCTATATTACTTTTAGACTCCTGCTATTACACACATCCCTTTCTGTTGTTTCCCCTTGTCACTTTTTGCAGCCAGTAGGGAGGAACAGGCATTTTTAAGGTGTTTCTTCTGACCCATTTAAAATGTTTGTATTAGGATAAGATAAACTGTACTTCAGTACTGTCTTACTTTCTTTAGGGTGAGCCATAGGAGTTCAGGCACGGACATCTACGTTGCACACCCTCACTGCAGACATCTGTAATTTGTCATATAAATCCCAGACAAAAAAGAAAACAAGACCCAGAGAGAAAAAGAGGGAAAAAGACTAAGAGAACAAATAATGCCAGAGCTCCTAGTATGTGATGTAACCTAGCACTCAAAAGCTAAGTAACAAATTTAAAGTTTAAAAAAAAAAGATTAAAAAGATAAAAAGTCAAACAGCATCTCAAAAAGAACTCAAATACCTCGAGTCATCTGCACAAAATGGGTCAGAAGAAGCATGTTATCTTTTTCCCTTAATTTTAGACTGAAAGGTCACCTAACTCACCACCACTGCAAGTTTGTTCTGTGTGGTACGTCTGTTAGTGTCCTCATAAAAAATAAATTTCAAAATATATGAACTTGAGGAATGTTGCTTTATCCTAAAGGAAAAACTGAAACAATTTTTAAAGGCATCTTCAGAGGTTTCTTTCTTTTTGAAATTACTGTGAGCATTCTTTTTCCTAGTTTGGCTCCATTTCCTTCTGACTCATTCTAAACAATTCTATTTGTTTTCACGCATTTTAAGGGACTCACAAGCATTAATTCTGGACAAAAGAAAAGGGGTTAAAATTTTATGCACTATTGGTATAGCTGTACTCAAAGCCATCAACTCAGCAAGGGTTAAAAGTGCAATTAACAGATTTACAGATGAATTACAATTACTTCAGGGGTTTTTTTTAATTTTGAAATTACCATGTCATACAAGCTCAACAATTTAAAAAAATTATTTTTCTTCTTTTTTTTCAGAATAAGAAGGAATTCAAACAACAGAGAGTGGAAAAGAATATTCAGAAAATAAACAATGCAGAAATCTTTCACTCTGTTAGTGAAAGAGACTACTCTTTTTCCTTGCAGTCTTTTGTCTCTTTTTGACTTGATACATTTTGGTACTTCAACTGTTGGTAAATACTTTCTTTCTCTAAGAGTTTTAGTATTCAGTTATGCAATATTGCACTTCAGGTAATCTTATTTGTAAATGAATCTGTAGGATTGATGTTAATATGTAGTTTAATTTGTTAGGCACAATCTTGAAAAGTCGTAAACTCACTTTGCATCCTTACATACTCATATATTAAAGAGTTATAATTTATAATAAACATCTGCTTTATAATGCTGATGTGACAGAAGGCATTAGACAAGGAAAAAGGGCTTTAGGTGTGATACACCAAGCACAAATATGCACATGTATAAGCAAACCTTCAAATTATAACTGAGTGATTTTCTTATGCCAGTCCAAGGATTATTAATACACATGTCAATGTCAAATTTAATAAAGCTGTTGCATTAATTGTAACTATAGTGTCTTGTACTAACACCTGTCAAGGTGTTTCTGGTGCAGAAAATCTTTGTCATGAATGAGTTAGATAACATAAATTATAAGTGAACTAGCCTTTTACCTCAGGAGATCCAAATTCTAAAACTGCTTTTAGTCTCAAATGAGTTGTTTATCACACCCCACTGAACCTCCAAATATGGCACAGTTCTGCATGGGTGGAAATCTGGACTCAGGAGATGTGAAGGATTGGAAAATTAGGCTGTATCACTAATCAAGATTGTGGTGTATTGGCAGAGACAAGTAGGGAAGTGTATACGTGTGTACAGCAAAATCCAGCTCCTTCCCTCATAAGCCAGCACTACTCATATCTTAAATTCTATAAGCAGGATGTTTGTTAGCAAATTTTGGACAGAAAAATAAGATGCTATTACTAATGACAGCTTTTGCAAATCAACCACATACAACTGTTGATGATATTCTCCCATCAGAAGCAATGGTATCCATGTGAACACCAGTCAGTGCTACTTATCTCTGAAAATGCTTAATATCATTGTTGAAGCCTGAATGCAAAGATCTATGAAGACTGCAAACCTATAAGTTTCAGTTTTCTACAGAACTGCAAAATAAAATTATAGAGAAGCATGAAAGAATTAAAAATAAAAATAATAAAATTATAGAGAAGCATGATTTCTCATTCATGAAAAAAAAGGAAAAATTCCCAGTGGAAAGTCAATAAAAAGTATTTTTATGACAACAATATCATATATTAATATCTCTTTGCAGGAATTGCATTCATTTAAATTTAATTCATCCAATTTTCACTGGAGGTAAGACACCACAGTGCAGTGCTAGGTCTGTGCAGAATCACAACTCACATTCATTTTTACAAACATGCAAAGCCAGCTAAAGGAAGCTCCTGCCATGTTCTTGCATACCACATACAGCACCATGGGAGGATGGCCCTATCTTTCGTCAGTGAGCAGAAGAGTGAAGAGAAGGGTTCTGGCAGCATCCACACGAACGTTAGTGACTTATGTGGCCAAAGCCACATTCCAACTTGAAGGTCTCGTCATTGCACGTTTTTCTTTTATATGATGGGCTTCACTTTTCTAACTGGGCTTCAGCAATACACCTTTAAGAATCTCTAGGCTGAAAGTGAAGGTCCAAACCTTCAACTTAACAGTAAAATGTTTTTATTTTTAGAGCAAAGCAAGGAAAACCCTTATTAGCACAGGGCCAAGTTGTCACTTTTCAAAGCCCTAGGTTAACTTTCAGCATCCCAAACAAAGATCTGCAAAGAAAGTAAGAAGGAAACATCACACCCTCAGCATACAAAAGGCAAGATGTGACTGTTCAAACATATCACAATAAATCTCAAGTCCTCTATTAGCAAACATTAAATAGATATCTCTGCAACTCTATTAGAACTGTCTGCTGGAAGATAACAAACAGGAAGGGAGAACCATTTTACTGTTCCTGTCTTCCTAAGGGAAACATGCCAGCTGAAAAGACTGAGATCTCCAGAACTAAGAAAGATGAAAAAAGCCTACTCAGCAGGTGGATTTTTACTATGAGGTTTTACTACAGTAAAGCAACCCCATGGGAAAAGCAGGAATGGTATAAATCTGAGTTTTGCAATATTCAGATACCAACAGAGAAACCTAGATGGCAAATTTTTGTCTTTCTTCATCAATAAAAAACTGCCTCATTTTGCTCTTAAGTATCTTATTTCATGATATTAATGTACGCTGGACTTTGTTTTAATACAGAAATTTCCAAATAGCAGTGTTAAATGAAAAAGAGTACCGATATTACAAAAACTTTTTAGAATTGCAGAATTGCATGTTATTCAAGAGTTATGTTATGAATTAGCAGTCCAGTAAGTAATATATATTTCATAAAAGTCCTTATACATATTTAAACAAATAGACAATTAATGCTTCAGAAGGTAAATTTGTATTCAGCTATTTATTGAAAAAGCAATCCAATTTCAATCTCCTTTAAAATAATAAAAATAATATCTGCAGAAACTTACACAGAAATAAATATGAAAACCAACTCAAAGACCACAACTCCTTAATAATAAGCAATAAATAAAATTCCAAATGAAGACCAAATGCTATGCTTACTTATGTTTATTATGGAAAAAGATTGTATAAGAAAAAATAAGTTGTCATAATTCACGTGCTCCTGTCTGTGTTTTGTAGCTGGTATATTCTTCTGCAACAGCACAGACCAATAACCAATATTTTGACACACTGATTTTGTAATGGAGTAAGAAACAAAGAGTGAATAAGTAATGTGTAATTGGTAAATAAAAAGCACAGAGACTTAGGGAATACAGATCATTCCATTCAGACTAAGCTTTCTGATGTTTATTTATTTATGTTTATATTTACATTTATAAAATCAGCATTAGAAGGCTAGAGATACGCACATATGTACACATATATTTGTGCCTTCTACCTAAACAAGAAGATATAACTATGATTTCTGTCTCCAAGAGAAACGGGTAATAGAGTTAGATTTTTCTTTGATAATCTTGGTTTTTTGTGAAAATGTTCAGAATCCTGCTTTTCGTAACAAAGTAGGAAATTAGCAAGAAATAAAGAAATTTAAAATGTATTAAACATTGCTTTTGGACACACTTGTTAGTGCTATTTTCAATCAGAATTTTTCTCAAAAGCTTTTAATCTTACCTTTTCTTCAAGCTGCACTCTCAGGATTTGTTCAAAATACATCTGATCCTTGCTTACAGCCTTGCCTATCTGCTTCTCTGGAGTTGCATCTCTCTCACAGAAATAAACATCTTTAAAAACAGTAACTAGCAAAGCTCCTTTATCCATATGGGCACATGCATGTGTTCTCAGTGCTTTGGATAGTGACAGGTGGCTGAATTTGGGGTGGGGGGAAGTTAGTGTTTCCACTATCTGGTTCCATAAAAGGTCATAGCTATTGATTATAATTATCTTAAATGAACTGAAAGTGGATTTTGGCTAATGAATAAAAGATGCAGATGTAAAAGTATACAAAGAGGTCACAAGTTTTTACTGAAATAGAGCTAAAAATAACTACGTGAGTCTTTTAGAAAAGTAAAAAGAAAACAATATTGAAGAATTTAGACAACCCAATAATTATTTTTTATTATATATATCAAAATGGTTTCTGGTAGATATTTTTAAGGGAAAAGCCTACCTTAGTTCATTTACTGTCTTTTGATTTTAATGTCACAGAATGTTCTAAGAGTCAGAAAGCTCACATTTTGATCCAGAGGTAGAAAAAAAGCTGAGGAATATCACCTATATCTCTGGAAAGCTTTGGAGAAAAACAGAGCAACAGATTTCAAATTAAACAATCAAGCATGCAGATTCCTGGGACTAATGAACTTGGAAAACATTGCAAGTGATAAAAGGTTATGAATTTGTTTTTGACGTGATTAAGTCTGTGTTCATAATGCCAGCCCAAAATGACAGGGAAGAAATACAAGGAGTCCTTGAAATGGTAAAGTATGAAAGAATATTTGTAATGAGAACAGGAGTGCTTCTGTGGAAAGAAAGGAAAAGACAGATATTTGCAAACCTTCATAAACACTTTCAAAGATCTTAAGAAAAGAGTCCCTAGTCCAAAGGTGCTTTGGCAGTGAAAAGGACATTAAGTTGTCTCCAGATTCACATCCAGTCCGATAAGAGCAGCCTAGTCCCAATCACCTAATGAGCCATAATTGTTAATGAAACCTGCGTGTCAGTACGGTCAAGCACAGAAGGAGACTCTGTGTAGCCCTAGTAACTGGATATGTCATGGCTCATGTCTTTAATTGCAAGACACCAACCACATTTGAAAACAAATTGTTTGTTTTGACGTGTATTGTTAAAACTTAGGCATGTGAAATTCCAGCAGACAGGATCTCCCCCTGGAGGTGTTCACAAGCATCTACGTTGAGTCACTTTAGGGAAGTGAAGCATGCATTTTTAGAAAACTTGTTCACTAGCTCTTAAAATGCAGTTGCCAGTAATGTTACTAAGCTGTAAAAAGTGGATCCCCTTCCCTAAAAATAAAAAATATATTTCTTTTATTGTGGTGATCAGATCTGCAAATCAAACAAAAGTCTGAGATTTGAGGGTTGTGTACACTCTCTCCAGAACAGTTGACAGGTGTGAGGTAGTACTGATTAAAGTGTACTGGTACATCAAACTGAATTTATAACAAGTACCCTAGAAAGTATGGAGATCGTGATCCTCAGAATAATTGCTCAGGAGGGGGAGCTGCAGAAAGTGGTCCTAACTCTTAAGATTGGAATGGTTATCACCTGTCACAAGTCTTATCTGAAGCCAGAGTGCTCAGTT
Organism: Ploceus nigricollis; assembly: GCA_013399945.1. NCBI lineage: Eukaryota > Metazoa > Chordata > Aves > Passeriformes > Ploceidae > Ploceus > Ploceus nigricollis. Next base: position 305,635 of record VXBC01009133.1, on the reverse strand, counting down.
TCATGTGAAGCTCTTTAAAGATACCACACATGGTGAACTCCGGGGTAATACAGGAAAAAAAATGTTGAAAAAGATATGGTAAGACCATTTAGGCCTGCCAAAACAAAAGACAATGTTTGGAAACAATATCTGTAAGGTAAATATTAGTGTTTACCTCATGCAACAAGAACAAAAGCCCTGCTAGAAAAAAAACTTATATTTTTGACAGGAGGAATGGCACGTGGAACACAAATCAGGCACAGATTTGTTTATGTTAACTGAAGAAATTCGTTGCTCCTACGCTTATAGTCTCATTTCCCTGAGCCCTTTGTAAATGGATATTACAGATGACTCCATGGTTGTGTGTATTGTACCCATTCCTGTCAAACATACTATGCTTAACACAATCACATCTAAATATGGATGGAAGGATTTTGGTTACAGACATCAAAAAATCTTGCAGAGGAATTAGATGCACCCATACACACAAGGGTAAGCAATTTGCAGCATCTAGATCTAAAGGTGTTATTCCTGTTTTTTGACTGTCTTTATTTTTAAAAAGTTAGACTAGAGTTGTTTCAGTGGTAGTTGGAAAATATCTGAAAATATAGCTCAGATTCAAAAAGCTTATGAAATCAGCCTCTGATCATCTTATAATTAAGTTGAAGGATAACATCAGTGAAGCATTACATCTTAACAATTTTTTTATGAGAATTAATTATTAAAAAATGAAAACAAAACTGTCTTTCATGTAAGAAACATAGTAAAGAAAAAAATTGCATAAGGATGCAAGGGCAAATTCAAATAAAAAAGTGATAAGAATGGCAAGCTGCCAACAATTAATGTAAAAGTTAAATGAATCTTGCACATAACATCTCTTGCACCTAAATAGTTTTCCAATTAATTGTTGTTCATGAGACAGGATGATAGAATGGGTGAAACTTTCTCAGTTTTCCTAAGAAGGAAATAAGGAATGCTGTCTGCCATCTTGTCTTAGATGCTTTCAGCAAGGGAACAATTTCATCAGAATAAGTCAAATAAGAAATCATGCTATCTATATGAACAGGATAACTGGGTTTTGCCAATAGCACTTTCATATCTCCAGAGAAACTTGCAAGTACAAATTATGACTGAGCAAACCCTGTAAGGCAAAAAAATTAAGATGAAAAATGAAGTTATAAGCAAAATTAAGCAAGTATTGCTCAAGTGAATATTTTGAATTTAGAAAAACTAAGATACTTGAGTGTATTTTTTCATTTCGAAATTAAAGCTGTAATGAAAAATGTTAAGTTGAACCTGTAAAACATAGTTATCTGGAAAAGGGAAATACCTTCATTTTCAGCACATAAATATCTTTTTTTCCTGAAAATAAATTTTCAGAACCTTTCATTTTACTCAGACCAAAACTAAAACATTCTTATTAAAATGAAACAGAATGCAATTTTTGCAATGTTGTGATTTAGCCACAAAACTAAAACAAAAAAAAGCAGTGTAAAGTTTTCATACTCACCCTTTTTTAATTTAAGTGGGAAATGCTTTTGCCCTTTTCAAGTGCTCACAACATGTAATGAAAGTTACATTACTCAAGATGAAGTAATACAGACATAACTTTTTACTATGACACGAGTGAAGAAACTCTCTGCTGACCATCCTGTTTTAAGACAACAAGTATGTACTTGACGAACATCCCAGCACTAACACTCAGTAGATAATGTTTCCAGGTATTCCAGTATTTCACAAAAAATATTAGCAGAATATTAGCTGTTTCATCATGGAAGGAAAATTTAGAAGCCATTGGTCAACAGCATGATTATGAGTGAGCTAATGAAAGACTCTTTCTAAGTCCCCCCCCCAGTACTAGAATAAGGAGGATGCTTTTTTGTGGAACCTTTCACCCTGAATTTCAGAGCTTTAAAAGCAAAGAGAAGAGACTGATAGATGGGCACAGTGTTTGAGTGTGCTGTCACCAATATGCACTGGATAACTGCAGGATCATTGGTGGGACTATATGTGGCACAAAAGTCATGCCTCACCTACATGCTAAGATTTTACAAGTATTATCACTGAAGTTCTCTAATAATATGTATCCTTCTTCACAGAATTTATCAACACATAGGAATACAATAGCATTTTTTTATACAGCCTACAGAATGTAGAATGACTTGTCCTCAGGAGCTGAGCCTAAGATATAAATCAATAGATCCCTGCTAGTGTGATCAAGAGCCTATCTTTCAAAAATACCAGGAAAGAAAAGACCCCCATACACAGAAACAGTATTTGCAGCTCTCCATCAGTGTTGCAGTCACTGCTCCCCAAGGCTCCGTCAGGTTTTAAACAAAAAGAAAGGCAGATCAATAACACAATGATCAAAAAAAATTGAAAGGGTTCCTCTCTACAAAAATAAACCTCAGCATATTATTGCTATTGTTGCTGCTATTTCAGCTATTATTAAAGATTGTGGATAATGCTTTTATAATGATTCTGAAGGGTTAACACAGAAAGACCTTACCTATTCTGTCACCAAACAATGGGTACAATTGAGCCCTTAATGAAAGCCTGTTTTCATTTACCCAATAAAGTTTAATTTCCAGTTGTGTCAAACCTTAAACTATGTATTAATGGACTGGGGGGAGGGTAACATTACTGTAATGAGAATTTGGTCTGTGTACTTTCATGCCTGCAAGCCCATACCTCACACAGGTTACACATGTCGTCACATATTTAGGACAGAAGTACACATATCTGTCTAAATAGAAACAATCTTCACCTATGTTTGTGGCACTCTCAAGGTACCAGTTATCCCAACAAATAGCAAACAGAAAAAAAAAAAAAGCCCAGGTGATATTTTACACTGAAGCATTAAACAACTTACTCTAGTCAGTATGAAAATACAGACCAGTCTAATGAAGCAGTCAATAGCAAATCAGGACATTTCAGGCATGTCTCCAACAAGCAATGGAGTGTGGTATGAAAACCCTGGAATAGCCTCATCACTGAGGCTATCTCCTAGCAAGAAGGGGTACAGAACTATCAACAGAGCACATTTTAAACCTATCTAGCTCTGCTGAGAAGCTGGGATTGCTGGCTTAGTCACAGCTGTCACTTCCAGCACTGCTTTGGGTATCTGAGCTCATTCCTTGGCACAGCTCTGCTCTGCAGGATGACACACCAACTACATGAGCTCCATTCAGGGGGTATCTCCAAAGCCAACATGTGGAAATGTTTCCTGCTTTTATAATTGACCCTTGAGAAGTCTTGAATGTGCTCTCCCAGTCACTATCATGTGCCACACCATGCAATAGTTTCCTTGTGCTTTTTCCTCAAGACAACTACACACATTACCCCAAACCACATTTCTTGCAGTGTACAGCTTTTGGCAGACTCTATCTTTAACTGGTAGCCTTTCTATACAATTTCTGATTTCTCTGGAAGGTATCATGCATATAGAACAAAGATAAAAATACATGCTTAGATTTTTTTCTTGCTTGCTTTATAGATTTAGCTGTGAAAACACACAATATCTACATGCCTGGACTTTATAAATGGGGAAGCATTCAGCAACATCCCTTTCTTCCATGTTTCTTTGTGGATTGCCTCTAGACAGCACCTGTACACTATGCTATTTAATGTGAATGCATTCTGCAGGTGTTTGTCTCTTCCTGCACAGAGTGTGGATGCCTTAGAGAATCCTGGACTGCAATCCACGGTCTAAGGCATAAAAGTTAGGCATTGTAAAACTCAACATTATGTCTTTTTTTTTTTGTTTTGGATTGAGCTTTCTAGCCCCAGGCATGTTCAGTCTGCATCAACACCTAACATTTAAGCCATTGCAGTATCTCACACAAGACCCTTAGAGCATTTCCCCTCCACAACTTTTATTTCTTGCCCACAGTATTCCTTTTCTGTAACCGCATCACATAACCCTACACAGGGTATTGTCTGACCTCAGCCACCAAGAATTCAACAGAACATTTGCACTCCACTCTGCAACACTCTCTTGACTTATTTCTTATGCTTTTGAAAGATACAAGATAGTAGATGATTAGTAGTAAAGCAGAAAAAAAAATAAAATCTGGGAGGTTTTTTTTCCTCTGTCTAAGATTTCATCAGGAGTGGGACGAAATTTTACCTTGCACTTCTGAAATTGCTGTTGTTTGCACTAAAAGAATTATGCGTGGGTATGTCATTACCAAAGCTCTGCCTTGCTGTTGTTTCCCAGGACTGTGAAATCAATACATACTTTCTGAAGCAATAGTTTTGAAACTTAAAATTTCTTAGTTTATATTTTTCCTAGGTTTCAGTTATTCTTTTGCCTGTGCTTCCCCATTCTCTATGTTGTTAAACAGAAAAAAAGGAATCTTCAGCTTGTTGAGAACAATAGATCAGAATAATTCTAATCTGCTGTTGTTGAGGAGAAACTACAGGATTTTTAATCTACATTGTATCAATATTATACATCAAAATACCTCCTTCAAAGCAGTTGCATTCTATCATCACAAAAAAATCTATGATCAGTATTACACACCATTATTAAAACTTTTATAATGTAGTCACATTGTAAGCAAGACAGCTGCTTGATAGGTCCCAGTATCCAATGCATTTACTTTTCCAATAAAAATGTTCATACATTCATCATATGATCTAGTACAGAGAACACTGTCTTAACACAAAAATCTGAGGTGCAAAACTACATTAAAAGAAACAGTTTACTTCATTACAGCTTCTCTACCCATTTCAGACAAGCATATTAATCCTATTTACAAGCACTAATGAAAACTTTCAGCACTTCTGTAAGACAGTAAGATAAATTAGTATTAATACATAGGCAGGGACTCTGAACTACAAGACCAGAAACCAATAGTAGTAGATCTTAAACTTTTACTGTATTATTATTATTATTATTATTATTATTGCTGTTATCATCATCATCATCACCATCATCACTAAATACAGATCCCAGTTGATCCAGATATTTGTATTATTGCTACAGCTAAATTCAGATCTTGGATTCATATTTCCTTTTGCCAAGATAAATAGCATCCTGACAGGGTGGCCCTATACTGTGATCAGTAGGATCTTACAGCATTCTTGCTCCAGGAGGTTATTGGTAGGAAACAATAGCTGGAATAAAGGAAGAAATAAGATCTGGAGGCACTGCTGGCTTTCTGCTCTGCTCCCCTCTTCACTCCCACCCCCCAGGTTGTCTTTCTCTCCCCTCTTTGATCACTTTGTATGAGAAATTGCTTCCAAGAGAAATGTACAATCAGAAACAAAAAGAAGCAGGAAAAGACAACAAATGGGAAAAAAATTAAAAAGGAACTAAGAAAAGAAAAGTTCACAATTGAGGACCAAAAGGAGATAAGCATGAAAACGTTCCATAAGTAAGCCATCTTTAGCCCATACAGGAAAAAATGGAAGGTAATCCATTTTAAAAGGATTCAAACTAATAATGTTTCAAGATTGGAGACCAAGACTGTGACTCCCTTGTCCTTTCCCTTGACTGCTCAAGCTGGAAGATAAAACTGAAGCACACCATGCCCCTCCTTCAAATTCAGATTTCTTTCATACAAGAACAAGGGCCTGAAGAACAGGCAGAGAAAATGTTTTTCCAAAACTGGAATGACAGTGCAGAAGACAGGTTTATCAGGGTCTGAGTGTGAGAAGCACTATTATACTCCTCAGTGTAGAAAAGCCCAAAATTATGTTCCATAAGTTGCAATGCATGGTCCAAGCTTTAATGGAATTATGCATCTCAGAGAAAATCCTAGATAATAAAACAAACCTTATGAAAAGGTTTATATATACAGAAAAATTCTGCATGAGTTTTTGCAATAATTTAAAATCAAGACTGATGAAATATAAAATACATCATTAAATTTCACAGGATGGCTGGTGTGCAATTCGGAAATTTTAGGAATGCCCTGGGTCTGGTTGGAATGCATTTAATTTTCTTCACAGCAGCCCATACAGTTCTGTGGTTTTGATTTGTGACAAAAACAGTGTTGGTAGAACAGCAATGTTTCACCTGTTGCTGAAAAGTGCTTGCACAATGTCAAGATCTTCACTGCTTCTCACTCTGACCTACACAGCAGGTGAGCTGAGGTGTGGGCAAGAAGCTGGAAGGGCACAGAGCTGACCCAAACTGACCAAGAACATATCACAAACCATACAAAGTCATGCTCAGCAGTAAAACTGTGGGAGGGAGTTCTTCCAGTGCAGCCATTGCTGAGAGACTAACTGGGCATCAAATTCCTGGTGGGAGGCAGTGAGTGATTGCCTCTGCATCACCTCATGTTTCCCTTGGTGTCTTTCCCTTCACTTATTAAACTATCTTTACCTTGACCCACAAGTTTTTCTCACATTTGCCCTCTGTCTCTTGCCCCCATTCCACTAAGGATGGGGGTGAGTGAGCAACTGGGTGGATGCCAGTTGAGATCAGTTCAACACAAGAAGATAACCTGTGATAAACCAGCAACAGAGATGAAAGGTAGAGCAGCTGAAATGTAAATGCTCAGGCATCCCAAAGAATATCTACAGAAAGGTACATGTCATCCAAAAGGCTATGCACAACCAAGTGCAGAGTGAAGGCTGCAAGGAGGACTTGAGAGCTCAGTGGTGGAAAAGCTTTGCATATGATGATATATAGAACTGTTACATTAAAGAGAAATCAGTCTGCTAAGTCAAAAAAAGTAAGTATTGATACAAAGGTTTTTTGGGGTTTTTTTTGCATATATATCACAGCAATGCAGTGGAAATTAGCAAAAATAAATTATTTACATAATGCGGACTATTGTCAACTGCAGAGACAAGATAATAGAAAATATGGACAATTTAAGGACAGATAGCAAGTTCACTAAATGAAGATTTCCTTAGCATTACATGAGCAACAGAGTCTGCAGTCAGGCTAACCTGTTTTAAAATCATATTATATTTTCAATAACTACTGCAAGCACAAAACCAAAGAAATTGGTTGGAATTTCAAGTGTCTTATTTAACACAGGAATAATGTTTTCAGATAAAAGAAGTTAATTTAAAAATTCAGTAGCACCAGGCTGAGAGCAGTGATTCAGTGTAATCAAAATTTAAAAACATAGAAACCCCAAACACACAGAGCAGGCAAACCCACAGTGATACTTGTTTGCCAAAGGTTAGCATGTTTTAGAAAACCTGAAATGGTTTCTTCTACATTACACATGAAGATAGCTGAAGCAGTGTTGCTGGAACAGCACCTTTTTTTTCAAAATCTCAAGTGCATTAGAAGAAAAAGAGTATACAAAGAAGAGGGGCCAATAAGGATGGGACAGATAAAGACATCTTTGTGAAAGTCAGAGAATACATGTTGGCTACGTAGTGTGGTAGATACTGAAATGTCAGGCAAAACCCACATTTGAATAGACTCGAGCTATTTGAATAAAACACAAAATGTGCTCACTGCCAAATGTCTAGAGTCATGAAATATTGCCTAGGTAAAAGCAAAAATTTAAAATTACAGGGAAAAGACCTGGTGCCAAATTCCAAAATTCAAAAGACAGATATTGGCGAGTATTCCTGAGTACCAAAAGTGTCGACCTCACCACATTTTGCTGATGTTCCCTGGAATGAAAATTAATCCATCTACACCATAGTTGATGTTGGAAAGACACAGTATTGTAGAGGGTATAGCAGACCCCAATTTTAAGTTCTTTTCCATGATACAAGAATCAGGGAAATCAGTCAAAAACTGCATAAGTACAAGATGACTTCATGGTGAGCCATACTCACTGCAATACAGGTCACATAGAACCGTCTTTTTTCCCCAACACTGCAAATCTAAAACAGGAAATACAAAGTGAGTAACGTCGATACCTGAGATACTAATTACTCAAAGACTACTAGTATTTACAAAATGCATTTATAGGGAGAGGGAAACAACCTGTCTGTGCAAATCTTTGAAGCTACTGCTGTAAGAAGATGTCATATCACAAATAGTTCAATAAAACATACCAATTAAACATATCAAGACACAGATATGAGCAAAGAAACTGTTGTCCCTGTGATGCTAGTGAGATGGGACACAGGGCAATACTCATACAGAAGAGAGTTGTCAAGCCCAGGATTACTAGCATCACCCAAATCCAAAAAAGTCAAAATAGAAAAGGAATTCTTTTAGCAGTGTTTGCATGCAAAAAATTTAAGCAATATAGTGAAAGATAGATAAAATATTCCAGTAGGAAGTGCCCATAAATCACTTGGGAGTGCTTCCTAAAAAACACTGTCAGTCACAGAAAGCCTTTAGACTATGCTACTGAAACTGCAAAGTGTAAGCATGAAAGAGACTGACAAATACATTGCTGATTTCTTATCCAGAGCAGCCTTGCAGTGCACAACTCCAGTAACTTAACAAGAATGTGAAATCTCTAGCCTGATATTAATGCAGAAAATGCAGAGAGACAGAAGCATCAGCTAAGTCTGCAATGTGCCATTTCAAGGTAGGGGCTACAACATATCTAAGAACAAATGATACAAGACATAGATTTACAAGTGCTTGCATTTATCATTCTGTCACACTCTGTCAGGACAGCCAGACGCTGTGGGAGAAGCCTTCTCTGCTTCTCAAGAATACTGGAACTGCCCAGATTAGCTGAGAATCCAACACAGCATCATATATAAAATCAACTAAATCATAAACCCAGGGTCAGTAAAAATAAATTCCCTCAGGTGCACACTGAAGTCCTACAGGAATAGCATCCCACTCCTCCATAGTGCAGTGACACTGCACGCTCTGCAGCAGTGCTACACTAAGCCAAGACATCTGAGATCTCAGAAATAGCTTTGTCATGCTTATGATGAAACACAAGCTATCCTACAGGACACTATGCTTGCTAAAGGTTTTTATTTCAATGGTGGTATTGGACAAAAGACAGTGAAATCACATGGCACCTCAGCAGGCTTTGGAACAGACCACAGCCATAACTATAACTTGGCATTTTGTTTGCAAGTCAGCACAGATTATGTCTTCATTGAAGCACGATATTTGGACATGAGTGACAAAATTCAGACCCTTTCAGTTCGTGTTTCATGTTTAAAAAGGTAGGCAACCACATGTAATGTAGAAGCACAAAATCCTATTACAATCACTGGAAAGATAACTGACGCAGCCAAGGAAGTCCTTAAGACTGTTCATCTGAAGGAATAGATCTGCCTCTGTTACAGAGGATAGCTATTCTTCTGTCTCCAGACTGGTGTGTTGACAGGCCACAACCAACTACAATGGAAGTTTAGATACCTGGTGCACATATAGGTGCATAGATACTTTACACATAATTTAGGATTTTTAACCTTTAGCTGAAGCACACACTAATGGTATATTCACATCACTTAATTTCAATTATCTAGAGTGTAGTATGCAGCCAAAGCATGTTGCCAACTTCTTTCCATAGTCAGCAGAAGCTTGAGAACTAATCCATTCCAGAGGATGATTCATCAAATCTACTAAGACACCTCTCCCAAGATCTCATGTGCCTATTCAGAGACGCTTATTTCTCCCCACTGACTTCAGAGGCAGTTTACTGAAAGAGACTAGGAAGGACTAATGTGAAGTGAGACAAATCCCTCTCCAAAACAATAGCATTGAGTCACTCTCAATGCTGTAGTGATGTATTTTAGCAGGAATTGTATCTTGTATAATATCTAAATACATCAGAGAAGGAGGAAAACAATTTTGGTTCCCTACCATCCTCTGCACACAAATGCTCTTAGATGGGATATGAGGGCTTTCCCCCATGAATTGCACCTTTCTAAGCAGCAGAAAGAAAAGTACTGCTAAGAGGATCCTAGGAAAGAAAAATTAAAGCACAAGGAGAGGAGAGGGTGTTATTGAGCCTTGATGGCATGAATTGTCAAGTTCACTAGGGAGACAGGTGAAAAATGAAGACGAGAAAGAGAAAAAAAAGAGAGCAGAGAAAAATGTTCAGGGAAACCACATCAAAGAGAATCTAACATTCCATGCTGGGAATCAGACACTTAGAATTCACTAATTGAAACATTCTTTCATTCATTAGAAATGGATAAATGGTTTGCAAAGGTTTATTAACTAAAATGGTTAGTCATTTTTTAAAGATTCAAACAGAATGATAGAGAGCTTGTATCTAGTAAGTTCTAATGAGCAGATTATTGCCATCTATACGGTATTTATTAATAGTTTACCAGTATATTATGGACATTAGTACCATCTGCTGCAGATAATTATAACCATGTTGATAGGTGCTTGAATGATTATAAGAAACATATGATTCAGTTAGACTTCATTATTAATTATTAATCAATTTAAAGAATCATTTTGTAAACTCAGTACAAACTATTCATAAATGTATCTTTATTTAAAGGATCACAAGCTTCAATTGTTTTTCAGCATCAGATGATATACATTTAAATGTATGTTTTGCAGTTAAGAAAGGCTACCAGCTTAAGTGATTAGCATTTTTAAAATATGTTAGGGTGACACAATTAATAAAAATTGCCACAAATACAAATAAAAAGACTGAATTATGGAATAGCTTTTCAGGATATGTACAATCTGGTATGCTGCTCATTTAAGTGATTGCCATGACTAATTTATGTTCACATTTAGCTTTCGCTGGCATTCAGAAAAATATGCCATCAAAATTATACAAATTAAGGGCATAAAAAAGTGTCTAGGTTGAGACTATTTATGCCAAGCTTTGTTCTGAATTGAAAAAAAAATAGAATCTTTAGATAAATTACATCATAAAATCAGTAAGAAAATTAGGGGTTTTGATAAAAACACTGGCAACAATGGCAGCATAAATGAGCAGCACTAGAATATCCATGTCTTTGGAAGAAAATGTTTGTGTACAGTACATGCTGGTACTACAGACAGGCACGGCTTAGCTGAGACATTCCCGGTGCTTTAGCTGTTTACTTAGGCAGCAACAGAGTTCTAAGAAATAGTTGCTATGCCAACCCATCATAGGACTATATATATATACATTCATGATCAGGGCTTATTTTGAGAGCTCTGTTACCCTTTATTCCAAAAGTTTAAATATGCTACTGCAGTATGGTTTCCATTAAGGCAAAACTCTGTTGTCTGTGTACTACAATGCACAACCCTGATTTTTTTTAAGATAGGGCGTGGAGTATCTAGAGTAACATGAAGACATTTCAAATAAGAAGCAAGCCTTTGACGTCACATTTCTACAATCACTGAACAGACTGTTCTATTTGCAAGCCTCTAAAGATTTGGTGTTCAGATGATAAAGGGCACTGCTTTTTATAATCTATTATTAACTGTCATGTGTGTATTACTGCAGGAGTTCTCTGAAGAGAAAGCAAAGCATGGTTTGGTGGTACGATGATGAAGTGCTTTTTTGTACTATTTACTAGAACAATTTTCCAAATTAACTCCATCCAGCCAGTCTTCTTTTTGAAATACGGAAACAAGGCAGAGTAACCTACCTCTGGAGCTTAAAAGTGATATTTTCAGATAAATATGCTTTTTAAAAGAATTAAAAATCATAGAGGGAGCTCTTTAATTACCTTATTCTGTTCATGTCACTTTAAGGGTTTTCTTTTTCAAATGCATTTGAAAGTTCAGTCTATTTATTTCGTAATTATTGGATGACTACATACAGCACTGCCATTTCAATTAGATTTCGATGGCTGATAAAACCATTGTTGACAGCAAGTACACAAACGAATGAAGAGAAACCAGATTAGCAATGTTTATGTCATTGCATTTAAATAAAACTAAATGTTCTGGCAGAAATATGATCAAATCCAAAGAGAAAAGAAAAACAGTAAATGGCATGGTAGGGATGGGATCATGTCAGAGATAATAATCTTTCTTTAGACATTTGGATTTTCTGAAGGAGAGTTATTTCCTTTGGAGACTTAATATTAATTCCTGGAGAGCGTAGCCATTTATTTTTCAGATTAGAAACCCAAAAACATTTATATATGTCTTCTAACAAGAGTTTTGCAACAAGACAGACTTCTTGAAATGTGAGAAAAGCAAGAAGATAGGAAAGGTCTCCATGCAGATACAGAGAGCTCAACCCACTAGAACTGATAAGGCAAGAAAAGCCATTGTGATAAATTCCAAAGGTTAAAACATTCTGTCTATTCTAAAGATCAATGTAAAGGGGAAAGGAGAGGATGAGTGTGATAACACCATTTAAGAATGATGATATGCTTGCCAGATGAGAATCTGCATCAGAGAGCTGTTCTTTTTAAAAGAGAGGAGCATTGAAGCAGCTGTCTCTTGTGTCTCTCTGATTGAAATGAATGACATATTTTGTATTCATTCAAATGTCTGTAGAGAAAATACCTGAAACTAGTGGACAAGAAAGAAAATTATACATTAAATGCTCTGAATTAAATTTGATACAGCAGTGCTGCCACAGGCTGAATGCAGTTCTCTGCTCAGTTTCAAAGCCTGATTCAGGTCAGTGACGGTTTTTGTTGTTGATACAGTGTTGGGTTTTTTAGTATTTCTCTAGGAAGCAACAGATTAAGCGCATTTTGCAGTGAAATAACTTCATTTTAAGTATTTGCATGTTTTGGCTTTTGGAGAACTCTTACATTTCTTGGTGAAAATCTATATCAAAATCTGCAAATTCTTAGAATTCATTTCCTTTGTTTATGTCTCACACAATTTCATTAATTCCTTGGCTTTTAGACTTTTTTCTTCACACATTGGCTGCACATCATTATCCTTTTTCTTGCTCTCCTTCCATGAGACAACATAGGCTTTACAATTCACATACAGAAGGGATCTTACTCTTTGTCTTATCTAGGTCCATACCGCATTTCATGGATCAAGCCAAAACCAGTTCACAGTTACCATCTGTAGATGTGCCTCCTCACTTAGAAAACACTGAAACACAACTCTGGGGAGCATTAAAGAGAAAATATACTGACTTATATCTCTCACTAACACAAAGTGTCAGCTTACATGCGCGATAAAAGGTCCAAGACTCTTGAAATTGCTCCACCCCAAAATTCAGTCTTCATTTGAGAACCCTGGATGCAGTCTTCAAAATGCAAGTAGGAAGGACCATTGAAGCCTTCCAGTTCAAAATCAGCATGCCAGGTCTATTGCAGCTGCAGATGTTCCAACAGTAGCAACACAGAGACAGAGGAGCTAACTCAGGGAGCACATCACACCTTTCGTCTGGACTGCTAGAGCAGGTTCAGACTGTGCCATAGTAACCAGACATCCTCTAAACATGTTAAAAATATGTACCTTTGGCTGTCAACAGCATCATGGTACTACAGTTCAGAGCAGAGCAGGCAGTGATAATTTCTATTGCCGAAGTATTATTACATGTCTTTGAGGTAAGGAACAGACAGTGTAGTTACTGAATTAGTGGAGAGGGATAAGGTGGTTTTGATTAGCTTTGACCTTGAGAATCTTAAACTCTGGATGGCTCCCAGGGTAACTGCAGAGCAAGAATAGAAGAGAGGGGGCAGTTCTGAAGGACATCTCAATCCACTTTACAAGATAACAGTCAAATAGACATTCACAATTTAGCCAATATCATCAGAGTGTCTATATCCACCCTTAGTTTCTCCTTGACCTTTGAAACTGCTATTAAAGGCAAAATTCTAAATCAGTTTGAAATTCCAAATGTGATCCTAAAGGAATTGTAACTTTTAGGTTTACCACTACTAATCTAATCTTTATTAAATTAAAATGTAATGATAAATTTTGTAATTTTTGTATTGTTCTTTTAAACACAAAGGAAAATCCTCCCTACAGTACATTCCATCAAATGGTGAAATTCCAAACAGCATGCAGGACTCATCCTAAAGCTAGAATACAGTAAATCAACAACGGAGCAGAATTACTGCAACAGAGGAACTGGGATTTTTTTCCTCCTTTTTAAATTTAATATAACAGACTTTCCTAAATGATTTATGGGTCTGGGAGTCCTGCCTCTCTTATCCTTTCAAGAACAATCATAGTAGGCTGGAATGGTTTGAAAGGCTGAGCTAAGGGAGAATCTGCATCCTTATCCCTATAACACTCTGGTGCTCACTGAACTGTTTCCTCAGACTTCTATTTGCAACAAAACTGCTGATCTCAAAACAGCTGCATTATTTCTGTTTTAGTGCTCAATCTGTAAAGAGAGAAAAACATGAGAGATTAATGAGATCTTTTTCTTCTCATGTTACTCCGTTTATCTCATAAAATCTATTTTTCAAGGCTTTCTTTCCAGATCTGCCTGATATTTCTTTGTATCCTCCAGCAGCCCTCTTCAGTTTCTCATTTTCTTTTCCAGTGCTTCATCCCCAGCTTCTTAAATTACCATGTTAGGGGAGAAAAAGTAATAATTAGTTTCACTTTTCTTGATAGATTCCTCACAGTCACAAATATCCAACCACAAACTAAAGATGAAATAAAAAATAAAATATTCTCTTGGCAATAAGGAAATTCTTACAGTTAACCATTCTACGCCAGTAAATTGGGAGTTTTTAGTTACTCATGAAAACAGTGTAAGACAATATAGTTAAATATGAAAGTCTCTTCAAAAACTCTTAGATCTATAAAGGACGTTGCAACATGAACCTAAAAGTAAAAAAAATAATAATATACAGTCATTCTATTCTCTTTTTTTTTATTCTGTTATACTGACGATTGATAGCATTGCTGAATTCTGCTAGCCAGTGTGATTATCCATAGTTCATATGGATAATTAGTTCATATATTCCTCTGAGGTAAATACCAATGAATCTTAGTGCATTATTGCACAGTGACACTCCTATGCTACTGTAAATAAGGAAACAGTACTTGAAAACAACACGCACACAACAAAACAAACACAGAGCCAAACCAACCAGCAAGCAAAACAGCAGCTCTAGTCTGGAACACAATATGTTTGTATAAAGCTCTCTGTGTTCCCCTCTCAAAGCACAGAAGAAATTCCCAGATTCTGTGATCGTTACATGAATTTCAGTGGCTGCCATGTCAAATCCAGTAAGAGTTCACTTGATCTTATTTTCAATCACAAATATCAATGGCATCTCAGGCATGAATTATACAAGTATATGCATCTTCCTAGGTCAAAAAACTTCAGATAATTTTCCCCTTGAAAGAAAGGAGTGAGAATAAGATGTAACAAATGCTAGTCACATAAATTAATGATCTTCTGAGATACTCACATATTGCCTGGGTGAGGGCTGTATCAGAACTTGGGTAGAATAGAGAAAAATTTCAGTGTGAGTAATTAAACAGAAACCAGATTTCCCTGCTGCAGTTTTTCAATTAGATACAATAATCTTCTCTGCTCCCCATTATGCGTTTTTTCTAGTGGTGCTCAGTGTTTAGCATTTACTGAATTTATAATACAGATGTGAGTATGTGTCTGCCCTTTTTCAGGCTATTTTATATGTTCAATTTATGACATATATTTTTAATCTTTCTGTATGAAAAGTGTGGTGATACATGTAAGTCATTATCATTCCATCTATCTTTAGAATGCCTAAAAGTAAAAACAGTTTGAGATATGTGTCTGTGTAGATTTTCTTGGAAAGCTGAGAAATTGTGCAAGTTATTTAGCTGTCACAAATTGCATCCTATCTTCCATCCCTTTACAGTTCAGAGGCCATTTTGGTAAATTAAAACTGGCTTCCAATGATGTAAGAGGTTCAATCCATAAAATCCAAGAAAGGCTTCGATTTTAAGTACAGTGCTGCAAATGAAAAACTTTTATTTGCTTGTTTGTTGGCAGAGGAATTCTAGATTTTAAGCAAGATAGCCTCAGTATGGTTACAATCTCCCTCTATGCTTTTCCACCCAAATATGTGTCAGTGCTGTTTTATTTCAACAGTCAAATGAAAGTACCCTTGTGCTTCAGCTGCACATCTAAAATTGCTGCTGTGAAGTCTCCCCTCGAAAGAAAATTAGGGAGGGTGTGAGGTGTGAGGAAACCTCAGTTGCCACCATTTCAGTTTCATACAATTAATGTATTTCATTTATTTCATTCACTGAAACAAAATGGTTTT
Source organism: Ploceus nigricollis (assembly GCA_013399945.1). Classification (NCBI taxonomy): domain Eukaryota; kingdom Metazoa; phylum Chordata; class Aves; order Passeriformes; family Ploceidae; genus Ploceus; species Ploceus nigricollis. The sequence goes on along the minus strand of VXBC01009133.1, from coordinate 289,648 downwards.
ATTTTCTTTGGTGTCACTCAGAAGCCTGGAATTCAATTCTAAAGAAACACTGAGATAGAAACTGTATTAGTCTGCTCTAAAATATTTACTGAAGATACTTCTTTGGTAAGCTATGTTTATGTCAACAGAAAAAATGATGCACTAGAGATCACACACACAGCAACAGCAACAGAAGAAGGATGGAAACCTGTGGTTCAGCTGTCCCCCTAGGTGAGTAAAATTTTATTACAGATATCTCACACAGCAACTGTACAGCTTGCCCCAGTTGGCACCAGCAAAATCTTGGCTTGTAAGGCATATAATTCCTGTCTTCTATAGAAGTATGTGCAGCTTAGCAGCCTATGAAGCCTTTGAATGTCAACACAAAAGCTTCTGGGAGTTTCTTCTGATAGCTGATTAGGAGACAAGTAAAATGAAAATCTTTATTTTATTACTAAGTGTGATGCTTAAAAATATATGAACTCAGGGCAGATTTTTTTAGGTATGTATATTTTTTCTTTTTTTTTTTCCTGCTTCTCTATTTCAGCACGCTAACTTAATCGTTATATGTTTTCTTCTATACATGACAAATATTATATAGGGGCAAATTAAACTTTGTTTCCATGCCAAAAAGCAGAAAGAATAGCCTTGTATTTTTACCTATCTTATGATGGATGGCAAAGGAGCCTGTGGTAGCAGGGTTGGCCATCTTGGTGAGGTGGGCTTTAAACAGACCCCGGGAAGGGGTCCTAGCAATCCCATTGCAAGAAGCTGGGGAACAAACCATGACAATCAAAACAGTACAAACATTCCTTAGCTGCCTCTCAAGATGAGAAAAAGCATAAAAAACATATTCAGATGGTGAGTCTCTTTTTACAAGGAGTCGTGGAAAAGGTGAGGTGTAATGGGTACAAGCTCCTCCTGAAGAGATTCCAACTTAAAACAAAAGGAAAATTTTTCTCAATTAGAACAATCAGCTATTGGAATTTACTCTCGATGGAAGTGGTGGATTCCCCAACACTGGACACTTTTAAGATTCAGCTGGACAAGGTGCTGGGTCATCTTGTTTGGGCCATGCTTTTGCCAAGAAGACTTGGACCAGATGATCCTAGTGTGACTTTTAATCTGGTATTCTATGGCTCTCTGAGGATCCCACAGAAATAAAAACCAATCAGAATTGCTAGATGTATGGAATGTCCCTTCTTTGCTCTCCCAGGAGCCCCAGTGCTCCTAAAGGAAGAGATATGAAGAAGATTGGGATATACCGAACTGCCCCCACAAAAATGAATCCTATCTCAGTGAAGGCAACAGTCACTTTCAAAGATGTTGCAATTCCAACCATATATATTCTATGCATACACTGAAAATTTTGAAGAGTTTTGCAGAAAAACTTCAATAATTTCTCCTGAGGTGGTGTGGGTTGGGTTTTTTTTCAGATTCTGTTAAAACAGAATCACAGTGACATTAGCAGAAGCTACACAGAGGTAAAAGTAAATTAATGGGAACATGGGAGGAAAGAATTTCATCATGTTTTTGACGAGAATGCCTTTGGCACTGTACAATAATTAGTCCAAATTTGCTACATTGCCAAAAAATGTCCTGACTCAAATTTTGAAGCTTTGGCATATTTTGCTTGTGTCTTCGTTTTCATGCTATTTTCTTTAGAACAGGCAAATGTAAGTAAGATTATAAAGATAAATTTAAATAATATAGAATATGTACTGTGGCCCTTGTTTTTCATGCTCAGACAGGATGTTTATTAAAGGAATGAATGAGTGACCCCCCATATTAGCACACCAGCAGTACTAGACAAGCAGAAGATGGTCTGTCATAGTAAAGGCAGAAGTTCTGCTAGCAGCACTCGATCTTACCCAGTGTGATATCAAGATTATTACTGAAAGAAAAATACAGCTGTCTTGTTCCAATATTTTTTGCAGTACTTCCAAGTGTACCCTAGAATCTCTTGAATGTAATTTATAAAAATATTCTAAAGAGACTGAAGTTTGCGCTTTCCATGGACAAGAAATAGGACTCTAAGGTGTTGCAAGGTGCTCCTTAGCTTCTAGCTCTGGTTGATAACTCTGAGGAATTTTTTTCCTGTGGCAATTATAACACTGAGAGAAAATTTCTCCTGACTGGGAAATTATGAGGAATCTTTTTCAGGGCAATATTGACGCTTTATGGTAGATACATGCTCACAGTCAAATTCTTCCTAAGCAATGGCATTTCTCACTTAGATGTAACTACCTAATAAACATACATCTAACTGAAGATTGATTTCAGAGCTAAAGAAGAGAAATAATCCTTATTAAAGAGATTAAACTCTCCATTAAAAATTACATTCAGAACAACAAGCCTAAACCTTTTGGAATGAGAGAAGACATTTTGGAGATCAAGTGTGTTGGCTCTGTGGGGTAGCATCTAGCTCAGACCAAATATTTAACTTTTCCTTATCTGAAGTATGTGACATGAGTAACAGCTGCTTGCAAGACTTTTGATCTTTGTATCCGAAGAACATTGAGTTAGAAGTCCTAAGCAGGTTGAAGTGAACTGTAGCAAGGCTGAAGACCCACAGAAAGATTTGAAAATATAATGATTTTCAATTTCTGAGTATATGAAGCTTGGGGCTAACTTTACTTTCATAGGAGCCAATTAAAGCCCTTTTGCTTTCAAAAAAAAAAAACCACAATTGTGACAATAACACCCATTTTATAAAATTACATAACAGGAGTAAAATTGTTATTGAAAGAAAACCCAGAAAAATTGGATGAAAAAAATAAAAAGAATAGTTATTGGACTAGGACTGTTAACTACATGGGCACATGTCCAGGCAGGTTTACAGGACTGCTGGAGCACCAAGACCACAGTGGTGTTACAGTGGGATGGGTGCATGCATTTACACAATTCTTACACTATTGCGTTATTGATCTGATGGATAGCTCTAAGAGAAACGCTGTGTGTCTATTTTTAAAAAGCATTTCTTAATTCATTTGGCATCTTACTTGTCATTCTTACCTTTTAGGGAACTTCGTCCTCATTGGCACCCCATTATAACAATGCTGTTTTCTGCTTTTTGGTTTTTGATCCTTTCTTGATCACTAAAGAATAGCTATAGAATAAATTAAGAAGGGAAACCAAATAACAGAATTTCTTTCAGTATGTTCCCTAAAAACAAATGGAAAAAGCCTTCTTTCTAGTACTCCCTATCTTTTTTTCTATTGTTCTATCAATCCTCTGTGTTCCAGTTTTGCCATTACTCTTCTCCCTTCTTAACGTTTTGATTTCATGTTAAAATCAATGCTGAACCAACAGAAAAACATTTGACTGTACCACACTGGAAAAGATAAAAACAAACAAACAAAAACCAAATATTTTTAAAAGCCTAGAGACCCTGTGATGGTAGCAGTGATCTTGTCACACATCCTTGCAGTCTTTTAGCAAATTAATTGACATCCATCTTCATAATCCACTTTCTTCTTATCTTCTGCTATTTTTTTCTTTCTCCATCCATGTATATATCATGTTTTCTCCTAAGGGGAAATGTCAGATTTCAAAACAAAACAAAACAAAACAAAAAACAAAAAAACAACAAAAAAAATCATAGGAACAGACAATTTAAATTAAGTATTATTTTCTTTAAAATGGGAGTCAAAAAAACCCCATTTTTCCTAAGCATGTACTAGACAGAATTTATATGTACTAAGCCAAAGCAGTATAGTGAATATTTATTCATTTCTTATGCCATCAATATGATATTAATAATAATGCTCACATTAGGTATAATTTTCATTTTATAAAAAGTCAAAGAATATCAGTGCTACTTGATACAGACCACTAACAATCAACAAACAAAAGGAATTTTACAGGCAAAGACATGGAAAATCCTCTGTACTATTAGAAACTATTTCACAGAGAGGTTTATCAACAGATAGAGTATGACATTTTCATTAACTGAATGATCACTCGGTCAGTCCAAATCTGCTGAGGTTTATGGAAATAGCTGAGTTACAAGAAGTTGGCTTAGAGCTTAATGCAAGTCACAGCACAATGACTCCTACATTATCATTGCATCATTTCATTTACACAGTCACTCTAATTGACTTTAATAGGTTTTGGATCAGAGCAAACACACAGACAAAAAGATTGATTATACAAAACCAAAATGTTTTTATTAAACTTGCCTGAAGAATATACAATCTCAAAAAAAATCTCTATATCAGCAGCTAGAGGCTTTAGGAATTTGTGGCAGCCAGCACAGAGACATTTTGTCAGCTTCAATTTAATTTTTAAAGATAGGGTTTCCAGAAACTTCTTTTTGGAACATGTTTAAAGATTGAATCTGTCTCATGGACCACCCTCTGTTCACATTGACCACTAACAACTAACTAATGATTAGACACAGTAGCCATCATTTTCATCAGACCATAATGTTAGGAAATTGATATCTCAAATATTTTTTTTTTCTTTTTAGGATGATTTATAAGGAGAAAAGTAAAACAAGAGGGCTGGATTATGTCAGCAGCAGCAATCTGTATAGGAGAAGCAAGACTTTTCTGCGAGTCATAGGCAGACCACAGGCTACAGTTTAGGAAAGTTTGCAAGCTTCATTCTACAAAGCATCATTGCATTGCTTCATCAGAGGAAGTCGATGTAAATCACAGAAAAGGCACTGCACTCTGTCCTGTGAAAGGAAAACAAAAAAAAAAAAAACCCACAAAAAACAAAAAAACCCAAACCAAACCAAAACAAACAAACAAAAAAAACCCCACACACAAAAAACCCCACACCAAACTAAATGTTGCTGCCATACTGACAATCAAAAATCACCACTGTGCACAGAGTTGCCACGAAATAAATCTGTGAGGAAATTTAGGTCTTCATTGTCTAATTTTCAAATTATTATCTTCTTTTGTCTAAAAGACATGTATGGACACTTGTCTAGATGCTTTTGTAGCATCAGTTCTATGGAGGTCCAAGGACTAAATTTGCATGCAGACATCCATACATGTGGATATGTTTTACAGATGGAAATTCTAACTCCAAGAACTGTCAGTGTTAGCATTTATATGTCAGGCAAAAGCAGTCATTCTGAAATTATGAGTACAAAATCTGAGATGCATGACTGATTGCTACACCAAAATCTTCTTTCAGTCAAAGTCTTATACATGCTATATAGTAGGACTACAGTCTACATACTTTAGTCCTCTTTTGTCTACCATGCAATTTTATTGTTCTTGTATTTTTAATAGATAAGTGGAGGAGAAAAATGCACTCATAGAATTGATTTTATTGTAGAATAAATAGGTTCTTGTTCATTGACCTTGTACACGTGACAGTAGCTGATCTTGGAAAAATCATTCCAGTTTGGGTTTTGACATAAATTTTTTTAGGCCTATTCTGCTTGTGCAAACTCAAGTCATGTATTGATAAACTCAGAATACATTCCTCTCTTCCTCTGCTCCACCTTTTCCCTCCTCTTTCCATAACTGTTTTCAGTCTGTCAAGGATTTTTACTCCTATTTCTTAAGGTTTCTTTTTTTTCTTTTTCATTGTGCTTTCAACTTCTCTGATTTTTAAAGACAAGAGAAATGAAATGAGATATATAATCAAGACAGTTTTCACTTCACTTGTTTCTCTAAGAGACATTTTAAAAGAGCTTTTGATGAAGGGGAAAAACAGCCCTACTATGTAATGATCTTTTCTATGGTAATCCACCCACAGGGGCATTTTAATATGTAAATGACATTATTGTCTCACACATGACAATCTGACGGATTTTAAATTCTTCATTTGTTAAAATATAATGAACAGCACTTTTGCTGTTTTTATTAATGCAATCACACTTTGTTCAGCCAAAAATGGCATAGTTGTTCCAAGCTACATAAGGTGATACTATTATTGAATCGTTTGAGACCTGGCAAATAAAAACATAGTAAGGAGCTTATTTTCACAGAAATCTATTCTAACACCATGCTGGCAGCAAAGAGGTGCAGAGACATTTTCATGTTGACAAGCAGGTGTCCTCCGGCCGGCCCAGGCAAAATAATCCCCTTACTATAATATACACAGATAAGTAAATATATACGAACACAAATATTCTCATTGTACAATGATTTTTAGAAACCCAAAAAATACAATCAAAACTAGACAAGGCTTTATGGACTGATGAATAGACATCAAACTGTGACAACAGAAACAAATTCCTCTTCTAACACACTTCTATTCCTTAACAACTCATACGTGTATACAAGCAGACACAAAGAGAATTCATCTAAAGAAGAGATTAAAAAAAACACAGAGCATGTTTTTGAAGGATCTTGTAAATATACTTTGGCATGCATTTATTTGGGTGGCATTTTCCTTGCCCTCTTTGTGTCTTGGAGAGTATACAGCATATTATTTTTTAAAGATGTAAACATGAAAAAGCCTCAAAAATTTTGTGCATGCTATACTGTGCTCTTAAAAATCCAACTCTATTTACTGTAAAGGGCAGAAGTCTCAATACTGCTCATATCAGCAGAAATGAAGGGGTACAGAGTCAGAACAAGTCCCTTATTGACCTTATATTGTCTAAACCTTCAAACACTAGCAAACAAAGCAAAACAAAACAAAATAAAACAAAACAAAACCCTTCCACCAGATCACTGAAACTGTGAAACTTATTTTGAAAATATCAAGAGCATTTAAAGATCATAAATAAAGGTCACTTCTTTGTACTGTCACCACCTTTTCATACACTACAACTGACCTACAAAAGATCCTTTAAATGGTTTCTAAAGCCACAGCATTTCTTTTAGGTTCCTTTGCAAGCAGTTAGGATTTGCCTAGAAGAGAATGGAATGAAAATTCACCACTGTGTTTTTCACTCTCATTTTGGATACATAGGAGTGTGAACATTTCTGCAAGAAAATTGAAAATGTACATAGCCACTTTTTCAAATTACTTTAAAAAAGCATAATGCATTAACATGAAACAGGTATCCTAATAAAGTCAAATCTGAAGAATTCTAATGGAAGGCAAAAAATACCTTTCTCGGAGGGATTATAAAATCTTTTTCAGCTCTATTTTACAGCACAAGGGAAAAAAAACACTAAATAACTGTGGAAAAACAGTGAATTACTAACATTATAACTTTGCCATAAATGTTAGGGAAAAGGGCACAAAATATCATCTTATTGTGCTTTTAAGAAGCATCTAACTAAACAGAATCAGTCAGCACCAGAGAAGTACTGTAAACATGTTAAATTAAGAAATTGGCATACATCACAAGAGTTGGATGGCACATAAAGAGAAAAACAAATTTAAGATTACTATCTACGGTAATGTAATGTACTAAGGTATGATTCTCTAACATTTCTAACTACTGTATCACCACTAAAGCTTAAATTTCCACTGGATGCCACACTTGTCCTCGAGCTGTTTATTTGAAGATGCTATGCATTTTATTACTTAATCACAGCTCTGTATGAACTGGCATATTAAAGAGAGGGGGAAATGTCATGTCAGGAGCAGCCAAAACTTGGCAACTGTGAATTTATTTGTACCCTAACAGTCATTTTTCCAAGTTATTTCCTAATCATACATCACACATACAGCAACCATTCCATGCCACTAAATGCCTTCTCATTTACTTCAGTCTTGCATTTCTTTCTGGTTTTCCCCATGCTTGCAATTACTGAGGCAAAGAAAGGTCTGTTTCTTATAGATGCCATATTTTCAGATAGGCTCCATCTAGGGTAGTAGTAGTGCCAGTTGTGCTGTATGAATTTAGGATATCACACCAAAAAAAATCCCTACAGGCTAGACAGAGTGAACTGACTTTTTTTTTATTATTATTCCTCTGGGAAACTAAGCAATTTTGACATTGCCTTGTTGTCCAGGATACTATAAATACAAGCAAAGACCTTAGGTGGGATTTGTTTGACTAAATGCAGACAATCTGCTAAGTAAACATTTATGTGTAGGCCAAAGTAAGAAAACAAGTCCTGGCCCCCAAGACTAATTGACATTGTCCAGCTCCTATTCAGTCCTGTACATGTTCTGTCTCTCTGGCAAGAGAGACCCGACTGGAATACAGAGCCAAGAACCTAGATAGCACTAATTCCTGTTCAGAAGTTTGCTCCTTGAATCATTTTTGCTGACAAATGTACAGTTGCCTTATTACTGAGATTGGCATATTAAGTTTCTTTCCAATGAATGAGAAGGTACTTCTCAGGACTGATTAATCTACAGGAATTTAATATTTAATTTAATAATGCCTTAAAGCACCTATTTCTCACTACTGATTACAACTGATAGCAACTAACTGAGCTACGGAAAACTGCAGTGGTGACCTAAGTTAGCTGAGATAAATCTGACCTCTAGACCAAAGAATAAAAGGTGGTCTTTGAGGATTCTGTTTGCTCACATTCATCTATGTAAAGCTGCTACATGGAGGAAAGAGGGAGGAAGTAAAAATCTCAAGCATGTTTCCTATAAAAGCAAAGAAACAGGAAAAACCTGTCAACTGTCTGTGCAAGTTCAAACAATTTCAGAAAGAGTACTATGTGAGAGAGAGAGAGAGAGAGACAGAGAGATGCAAGTTCTATATTTGGTTTTTAGTCAAATGGGGGAAAAGCCTTTGTACCAGAGAAGGCTTTAGAGAATGATTAATATAATAATTTATCCAACCTAATAATTTGAAATTTTATTGTTTCAAGTAGTAATTTTAGAATATGCTGTAGCCCAACAGAAAAAAGTTTGATGTACTTGGACATACTTGTATGGCAACTGAGACATAATAATGTAACTTCATCTTTATAAAAGTGTTTTTCAAATTAATAATTTCATTCAAATAATTATGGGCAATATACTTTTCACCTCATTTTAGACACCTATGTTGTCTGAATCGCTTGACTAATTCAGCTGAAATTCCATTTTTAGTCAAAGAAGAAAAATGGGCATTTGAAGGCACAAATCTTTTGACCTATTTTAGAAACAGATGATTCATGCCCTGAAAATGCCTATTTCTCTTCATAAAGGGATATGACTTACCTGAATGTAGTCCTTCATACGCTATGCCTACATTCAGTGAANTTGAGCATAATGCTTCTCAGAACGTGTTAAATCCTTTTAGTTCTTCCAGCCTTCCATGCATGGTATGTCAGATTCTTTCCACTTGTAAATGGTTTTCTGATCTCCTAAACAGCACTGCATCACAATTTTGTCTTCAGATAAAAGATAAAAAGAAAACTTCAGAAATGTCACATTGTTGATTTTGGTGTGCACTTTTTAAAAGGAAATCTTTACATTTTAAGTGCTGAAAAAAGTTAACTTACAATTCTGCACCATAAAATGTACCTAGATATATATTTATATTCTCTGTAATGATAAACTCGGTAGGCCTAACTATGTTCTTTACCAATCAAAATCATCTTTCTAAAACTAACCTCATTCACATGTGTCATTCTTCAATGTAAACAGATAGGGAATGCAGAATGACGTACAAATTTAGGTAGAAATGAATTCTTAACTATTAAAAAGAGAGTAGACCACACTGCAAACAGAGAAAATGGCTAGAACAAGACATGCAAACACCTTATCATCACATGTTATGTTAAATCATTAGGTTAAATTTCAGTTTTTGACTTAAATCAAATTGAAACAAACCTTCTATTTTTCTGGTAAAGAAAAAAATCTATCTTTTAGACAGATTATCTTAGGTATCTTTAGCATAATACATTCATATTGATACGGTCTCATACATCACAGGACCTGTGACCTTTCTCTGATAAGTACACTCCACAGCATTTTATTTTTTGATACCAGTTTTAGTATCGGGTGTTTTTTCCCTCACAAACCCCCACCTTCTCCTGAAGTTCCCTTAAATTTTCACCAAAAAAATTTGGGTCATATATTTTTTCTCATTCCTTTTATACACCAAGTTGCATATTATTCAGTATTGATAATTTCTACATGGTTAAATTTCACAAATTTATCTTGTCTAACTTTTTCTGCCTCTGATTTTGTGGGTACCATATTGTCATTTGGCAAATCAGTTCTCTTCTGACTTGATAAATTTTCTATTTTTCATTTTTTAATGTGAAATGTTTTAGGTTCAGTTACAAATAAATATTCAGTAACATTTTCCCCTAGATGTAAGCGTTCACTCTAAAATGAAAGAACAGTACCATATTCTCAGTAAAAATCTTAGACCACTAAATGTTTTATCAGGATTGCTACTGATGAAAAGAGGAAAAGAAATACATTTAGCATTGATTTTTGGTCCTTCTCTTTTGTATTCTCAAAACCATGAGCATTATATTAGAGTTGGTACAGAGTGCTACTAAGTACTGGAGATGCACCTAGTGTAGTAGTCTATATTGAATAAGTACCATTCATAACTTCCCCACAGACAAGGAATCTAAAATCCATCAATTCCTCACATGCGAGGCAGATTGTGATTTACATGTTAAACTGGTCCTGTGACTTGATTTGCATAGGAAAGACTTATGGCACAATGAAAGGAAGGACTAGTGAGCAGGCAAGAATGCTATTAGTGTAGAGAGTACAGACTCTCCCACAACACACCTTTCAACCAATGTTATTTACATTCAAATCAAAAATACATAGATCTTGGTGGGTTTCCCAGCCAGGAATGAAACAAAGGTCTTGTCTCAAGAGCAGTAAGACTAAAGTTATAATCACTGGATGAGCCTGTAAGCAGAGTCAGAAACAGGGATCTGCAAACAGGCCTTCCTTACACCACACTCAGGTGGACTTTTGGGTTTGCTTCAAGTGGTAAGACATAAACATTCCCATCTGAGCTAATCAGCTAGATTTCCTTTTACTGATAGTATCTGGAAATAGAATGGTATGTTACATCTTATCTTAAGGCACACCTCTACAATAATCAGAGTTTCCTCATATTACAATGGCTTTTTTTAATTCACTTTTTTTTTTTTTTTTGTAATAGAAAACAACTATAGAGATATTAACTCTATATAACTATAGAGTTAACTATATAGTTACCAAAGATCTTATTACAGACAATGCAAAACCCTTTAACACAGTCACTGTGCACTTTTCAGCAGTTCATTCTAAGACAATTCATCACAGTTTCTCTGCTGCTTCTTCCTCCTTGGAGGAAGGACTCCACACACCCTTCCCCTGCTGCAGTGTGGGGTCCCTCCCACAGGAGACAGTCCTCCATGAACTTCTCCAGTGTGAGTCCTTCCCATGGGCTGCAGTTCTTCACGAACTGCCCTATCATCGGTCCCTTCCAGGGTGCAGCCCTTCAGGAATAGGCTGCTCCACTGCACTCACAAGTCCTGCCAGTAAATGTGTTCCAGAGTGGACTCCTCTCTCCATGAGCCCACAGGTCCTGCCAGGAACAGGCACAGGCTTCCCATGGAGATGCAGCCTCCTTCAGTGTGGGGTCCTCCATGGGCTACAGGTGGACATCTGCTCCAATTGAACTCCAATGGGCTTCAGGGGCACATCCTGGCTCACCATAGTCTGTACCACAAGCTGCAGAGGAATCTCAGCTCCAGCCCCTGGAGCACCTCCTGCCTCTCCTTCTTCACTGGCCTGGGTGTCTGCAGGGCTGCTCCTCTCACATGTCCTCTGGCTGTATTTCTGCAGCTTTTCCCCCCCATAGTCTGTTATTCCACAGGTGCTACCACCACGGCTGATGGGCTCAGCCTTGGCCAGTAGTGGGTCCTTCATGGACCCGGCTGGTACTGGCTTTGTTGGATGTAGGAGGAAGCTTCCTGCAACTTCTCATAGAATCCACCCCCGTAGTCCTCCACTACCAAAACCCTGCTGGCCTGAAAAGCCTTTATAGGTCAAGTGTTTAAAATTGAAAATTATTTCCAAGGAATTCAACAGCACAATGAGTGCTCTCCTTCAATAAATAATGCACCACAACAGAGTAAATAAAACCCAAAGCTGTAGCCAAGATATCCAAATTATGAGACTTGAGGAGACTGTGTAAAGTATTCACAAACTCTATCTATCAAAAGTGGCCTGTGTAGGTTTTGTTTACAGCCATTTAAAAGAATGATTCCTTCTGTAGTTGATTCAGAATAAAAATCTAATTTTAGATGCTTGCAATCAGCCTTATCAAACTGCTCCCCTCCACTGTCTCTAAAGGCAACCTTGACAAAATACTCCCACTAAGCTGAACCTAACATTTGGAAATATCTCCATTTAACTTGCTTCTGATTATTTGTATCATTATATATACATGATAAGGAACACCTATGGCAAAACATGTGTAACTCAATGCTCCTAGACCAGACCACTTCCAGTTCTGGAATGTCACCTGCACACTCTCGTTTCAACTTTTACTGCTGTAGTCCCTGTCGTATGTGATAGGCTTCCATTCAAACCACAGGGTTTGAATAGGGTACAGCTGCAGTAAAGGAATCCCAGTTGTGCCCCTGCCTTGGTGACTTAGCCCAGTGATCTCTACTGGGTCACTCACATTTACAAGAGAGCTACCCTATTACTCCTCTCTGTCAGAGTGAAATGGCTGGTAAGCACAAGACTGTGCAGGAGCAGGGAAGACACTGGACTGTTACACATTTCTTTTGAGGAAAATGTTGCCAGAGAAAAGTAATTTTCAGGCTGTGGGCTACCAGTTGTGAGGAGGCAGAAATTAATTCAGGGTCTTTGTATATTTTCATGCTATGCTGATTAAAAGTTCATTCTGGACTTTACCTAACCCAGCTTCTGCTGTTTCCCTTCCAGGAGGTTTGAGTATTAAATGGCATTGATTCTTCCTATGGAGATAAAAGACTGCAAATAAATTAGCATTAAAAGGGATATGCCCTTGAGAAAGCCAAAACACTGAGCTAAAAAACATCAACTTTAAAAGATTTGGCTGAGGTTAGTGTTCTTGATGTCTTAGTATTGTGGCACTGACTGCAATAGTGAAATTCTTTGTCTTCTGCAATGTATTGCCCAAGGCACTAACACTACCAGGATTAGAACAAAAGTATCCTTATACACAGGCACCATCCCGCTAAAGCTGGGTTATTTCAGTGTTAGATCCTTGTTTTCTCTTCTTTGACATGATGCTGCATATCCTTGCATAGTGCTATTGTTCTCTTTAACTACAAAATAATTTTTAAAAAATTAGTGTGGTTTTCTATTGGACATTTGCAGATGCTTCATAGCAAACCTTTTTATTCCTAAAGATTATGACACTGAATGTGCAAAAGGAATTGAGGAAAAACTTAATATTCATAAAGTTTTATAAATTGTTTGTTGTGTATGGAAGATTTTTAGCATACTTATTTTTATTTTGCAACAATAAAAAGCCTGTTCTGTATTGCTTTTCCTCTATTTAGAACACAAATTAATTGAGGTCATGGTTCCGTTAAGGGAACACAGTCGTATTTCTAGCAAAAACACCATGAAAATTTAATCTGTCTGAGAGACTTTTGACCTTTCAAACTTGCAGGGTATTTATTATTCCCCTTTATTTTATGTTGGGAGTCCTCACATTCGTCTGTTCTCTTTAAATATTTACATTGTAACTTCTCCTGTTAAAGTACCACATGTTTAGCTTATACATAATGGTTTTATTATACATAATGGTCTTTATTTGTGCTACTGCTCTCCTTGATGATTTTCCGTTTTGTCAAGAGGTCTGTCTAAATCGCAAGGAAAAGAAAATCATATTGACTACTGTTTCTTAATTACATATTATAAATTATCTTTAATAATTACTTCGATGAAGTATGAAAAGTAAATTATTGAATGCAATTGCAAGCTTTCATTTCTAACATATTAGTCTCACCTTCGCACTTTCCCCTCTTTTCCCTGTGTGATCATTCACTTTCCTCTTTCTTAGGAAATAAATCTAAGTCTTCCAACCTCATTTATACTTTATATTTCATATTTTATTTATAACCTTTGTTTCAATTGCCTTTACTGGTAATTTATTCTACTCATTCATTATCTTTTTTGAAATACATTAATTCTGTCCAAGTTTCCTAATTTTCCTGGTTTGTTTACTATGTCTTGTCATATCATTCAGATTTTAACCCCTTCCTAGCGTAAAGGCATATGTCCATGTTCTAAATGTTTCTCCTTTTTTTCCTGTTTACAATGTTGTATTTCGCCTTTACTGTTCTGCATTTTATATTTAAGGATTTTCCAAAGCTTACTAAATAACACTGAACAGGAGTCCTGCAGTGTAACAAAAAGGTCGAGTTACATTGAGCATGTAGGAGATGATTTGAGCAGATTTCTTACCAATAATTTTTAAAATACTTAAGGTTCTAGAACAGAACATTGTTCACGGTGTGATTAATAAAGTGTACATCTCCTCTTTAAAGCACAGAAATAATATTTACAGTACAGTTACTAACATGATCCATATTCTAGATTTTTTTTAAATGCTGTCCTTATTCAATTAATAAAATCATTATATAAGAGTTTTCCTTCATTTGTTTTCTCTTACTACATATTATTTTATTCTATTCTACATTTCGTGGCTGACCCAAGACAGAGTATATTGTAAGAGGTTGTCACATCAGTTTGTCTAAAAGATTTTTCTTCTCCTTTTTGAGGTCCTATGTGGGTATTTTGTGATAAGTGTAAAATAACACCTGAAGAAAATGTTTTGAACGCAATAAGTATCTATAGGACTTATATTTACCTCCTCTGGATTCAGCCCTCTAAATTATAGGCAAGTGGTCTTGACAGGTAAGTTTTACTCCTTCTTTAATTAGAGTAGAAAAAGACATGAATTTTCACACAGGGATAGGTGTCCACACTGGGGACTGATGTGTGCTAACAGGGTAAGGAATGCACAGAATCCCTTTCAGGCAAGACCACTGGTGGTGTTTACTCAGACTTTGCCTGGCATGATTTTAGGCAATGCTAATTCCCACGTTTTGAAAGAGCTCCTGGGCACAATCTGGAAACTAGAATGTACTAGAGACTATTCACAACAGGTATGTCACATATAGCCACATGATTTTCGTCCCAAAGCAGTGGCCACCAGCCTTCCCTGCTTTGTCAGTCCCAGTGAGTTCTGACAAATACAGCTGGATGTCTAAACTTCAGATTACTTGGGGAAAGTATTATCTCATGGGCATGTTTTGCAGTCACATAGAATCCCTCTTCCATGAAAGAAATTGCTAAAGTGACAGCAGGACTTTATTTTAAATGTCTGCATTTTCTTTAATGAAATTTAATGAATGAAAAAGAGAGCTAAGGCTCAGATTTGTCATGTCTGGCTGCACTTATTAACTGGCCAGCCAGGCCAGAAGATGAATCTCTACAGCTAACATGAAAAGGTGTTCTGAGTTATTTTTAGTGACTGAAATCAACTTTAGCCCACAGACCATAATTTCAAAATATTTCTAATATGGCAGTTTTCTTTTCAATTTTAAATAAATTAACAAAAGGAAAAAATGGACCAAGAACAGGCTCTTCCCTTTGGGGACATTTTACAGCTGGCTGTAATGTACTTTCATCATTTAATAATTGGCAATAATATTCAAATGGCAAGAAACCCTCTTCCACTTTCTTGTTTTGTTAAATTGGAGAAAATGTCATCGGCTGTGGAAAGCATATGGATCAAAATTCCTTACTAGCTCTTTTCTTTGCATTATACTATGGAAAGATGATAATTTATAGCAAAACCTGAAAGATGTGGCAAGACTTATTTAACTTAAATAACAGCAATTCTTGCCTGTCTGTGTACTTTTCCAGGCTCTTTTTGCTGTGTCTCACAAACGGTCCAAAGATTTTTGTGGTGGTTTTTTACCAATACAAATGTCACAATACTATATTTTTAAAGTGGGGAGGGGGGGGTGAGGAGGGGTAGGGTGTTGGGTAAAACACACGTTTAGGACAGAACTAAATTACACTTTTCAAAATACACAAATAAGAAAAATGACACAAAAATTCAGGCAAAGGGCCAGAGTTCCAAGGCATTCAATACACAGCAGGTCAACCTGCTTCAGAAAAAGCTTTCTGAAAATTCACTTATTGAGATATAGTACTAGGAGATGCCAGATTTGAAGCATTTTGAGACTCCGGGCATTATTTATGCTTACTGTAAGAACATGAGACATGCCCTAGCAGCAGAGGCTCACTCAGACTCTCTCTGGCTGTGGCAAACAGAGCTGCTTAGTGACTAATGACAGGAACAGGGTATATGCAATGAATGACCTCACCTTAGCTAGGTCTTCCTAAATGTCAGTGACTGAAGGCACTTCTGATAAGGATGCTATTCCCTAGGCTCTGTAGCATGAACCAAAGCCCATCTATACAGACAGTATCTCAGATATATCGATACAATTGTTTTCAAAGCCGAAACACTTTGTCCTGCAGCAGTAGAGAAGGAGGATTCTAAAGTGAAATACAGTATTGGTGTTGGCTGCAAGTGCACAAATACATAGATTAGCTGCACTGTTACATGGGAATCACATTATTTTTGCAGCCTTTTCCCTATTTAGATTCACCTTACTAGTTATTACATTGAGCTTGCCTTCACACTTTATAAATGTAAAGGAAATTTTATATAGTTCCAAGTTTTAATTCTCTTTTTCTTTATTCCACTGAAATATTTATTAAACAAATTCTATGCATTTTTTAGACACGGAAGGAAATGAGAATAAATTAATTAATCCCAAATTAATTAATGCAATATAGAAGAGATTCTTCTGCACAGCAAGGGAGATTATGAGGTAATTGTCTTTTCAGGCAACTATTGCCAAATCTTTGCCAAAAACAAGGGGAAATATAGAGGGAAGTTAAGGAAGTATGCATGCAAATATGGACACATTGACAGTATTCTTTTAAAAAGCAGGAAAGCAAAATTATGCACTCCAAGCACCGCTCCCTGTGCTCTTCAAAGGAAGTGACTTTCTTTTCCTTTTGCTACCTCCTCTGGGGTACTTTATGGACCAGTTCTCTCATCTCAAGTGTCTGATCCCAAGACATAAATTAATTTTAGATGCAATTTTTATTCTTTGTGGCTGCTAAAGCAATATTCACTGTTTGTTTTGGTTACCATGGAGATAATTGACTTCCTGTGGTGGCAAGAGTCTTTTTTGGGGTATTAAAGGGGCTTGGATCTAGGGATTCTCTAATTTTCATGCAGTGAAGAAAATAATTTCATCAAGAAAACCTTCGTAAGATTTCTCTCCCTCATAATTTGAGTCATTCTTGTTATAATCTTGTGAGTATTTGGGTGGTTTTTTCTTTCCCACATTCCTTTTGTAGCTCAGCCTGCACACTCCATGATGCTGGCTCAAACCACAGGAAGCACAGATAGTCTATTTATTAATGTTGTACTTTGGTCGGGCACAAGCTCCCAACAGCATATTATCTGATAGAACATCAACAGACACAAAGATAATAAAACATTTGATTATAACTTAGCCTTCAAAATGGATTGTTTCGGACTCAGAGACAGACATTTCTGACAAAAAAAATCTTGTACTGAGGTTGTCAATAAGGAACAAAAATCAAAAGCCATTCAGTTTATATTAGCTTTGTCTCTTATAGGGCCCTAAAATTTGGACAGCTCATACCAAGCCTTTACCTTGACAAAATAGTCTCACTAAGTTGAGTATTCAGCAGCTGTACACTCAACAAAGAAAAAAGGCATGTTCCAAAGGTATGGATAACCAAAAAATTATCAAAAGTACCTTCTAAGGAATTCCAAAAGTAAAGATGGTGTGAATCGTGAACCAAATCTTGAACCAAAACTTGTGAGCCCTTGAACCAAATACTTCCAACCATAAAGTAAGGCAAGGGATTTTGTGCAACATTCAACTGAGTTTGGGAGGGGTTTTTTTAATATTTGAAGAAGGATACTTCAGCAAATCAGCTCTGGCCAAGAAGGTACAAAACTGGAATGGTTAACTTTGGTGAAATTATTGCGCTTACTCTCCATCCCTTTCCTCATGCCATTCAAAAAAGCCATTCACAACATTCCTCTCTTCAAAGTTCAGGCATTGAACTGAATCATGTTGACTATGAACAAAAACCTTAAATGAGCCAAGAGATAGTGGGACTAATGCTCAGTGTCCTGTGTAAATAGCCCTGAGCCTACATATGCCCACTCAGGATTTCTACACTCTTCAGAGCAAGCTGGTGCTGCTCAGCATAACTCTGTAACAATGGTCAGGATCCAGGAGGGAATGGCAGGATGGAGCTGGTGGCAAGCACTGCCCTCCACATCCACATTCACAGCAATGGTCCTTCTGTGTCAGAATGGAATGCGACATGATGTGCTCCCACAACGCCTCTCTTGAACCTTCGATGGTGCTGCAAGTCCCTCAGGAATAATACCTCTAAGTCCTCCAGCTGCAGTGGTAGGCTTATGCATTTCCCAAGCATGAGGCTTTCACTGAAAACACAATAAAGCTTTTGGACAAATCTTCATTAATAACAAGAATTAAAAGAGGATTTGTCTTGTTTCCACACTAACAGTGGATAAAAGCATATAAACACAGGAGGGATTATAAATAAAATCTACATTAATCCCACGATTAGCTCTCTGTCCTCTAGTCTCCACCTCCTATATCGAGGGTCATGCCCTTTAAAGCACAAAATCTGTTACAGTTAACAAAAAACACACACAATAGACATTGTAGTTCTTTTCTAATGCATTTGAGTTTTTTGTCTCATTTGTTTTGAATTTGATGTACAACACCAAAATGCCCACAGGTATTCCATACAGGATTATACTTTTGCTCCATGAAAATAATGTCTTTTGTTCCTACAGCATTTCACAGCAAAGAAAAAAAAATTAAAATCAATAATAAAAATGGAAATGTTTGAGAACAAGTAATAGTAAAGCAAAACTTTAGAAATGTCCTTTTAAGTGTACAACACAAAATCAATTTGCCATGACCCTGAGAGTCAGCTGTTCTTGCCCTTGTGACAGAAGAGGAAGAAAAAGGGAAAGAAAAATATTAAAGCAGTACCTAAAAGCCTTTTGCTTCCCAAAACTTTGGAGTGTTTTTGAGGTAGAAGGATGCTTAAAGCAAGCTTTCAAATTTTTAGCAATACCATCTCATAATTTCTATTTTAGTGTTTGACGTAGATTTAGCCTTCTTGTGTATCAGTCATTTATTTCTTCTTTTTTGTACATGAAGATTGTTCCTTAGGTAGTCTGTAACCTGAGAACCACTACTGCTTTGCAGTTTCCTCACCTCCTGTGTTTAGGATCTATCCATCTAATCCATTATTGTTTACTAAGAGTTCTCATCTACATTCATCAAAATCTGAATGTGAATAACAGCCCAAGATTTCAACTGGAAGATATCCAGGCAATATTAAAATACTTAGGCTGTACAGAAGGATTTATCATACTAGAGCAACATACTGGATTTTTTTTCAAAAAATAGCAATGCAGTCTTCTGCAATCATGAAAAAGCAATTTTTAAGCAACTGTCTCAAGGTTTCTGGGCTGCCTTTGTGTTCAGCTGAAATTTCTATTAATCTTTCCTTAAATTAACTGCACTGAAGCACTCAGGAATTCCTTCACAAAATGTTCGCTCCTCTGCAATATTTCTAAAGGAACAGCCTAATACAATGTAGCTGTGAGAGATATGACGAGGAGACAGAAATAGGAGTACTTAATTTGGATTTCCTAAAAGGAATACTTAAATACAACTTCTTTTCTAGCACTGTAAATGCAGTTACTGTAAGAGGAGTTTAAAACATTATGATGGGTTTTTTTCTTCCCACATCTGCCCTGATACTGCATTTAGAAATCCTGAATAGAAAAATCCCATTTTCCTATGATAAGGTCAAGTTACATCAAGTTCTTGATAGTAAAACAACATCTTTAGCACTCTATTGGAATGTTAATATACCTAAAACCTCTGAGACTCAATATTGAGATCTTTCATGATTTATACTCCAGATAAAACTCCTGTGCAGCTCCAGCAGCACTTTAAAACACAAGATTTTACTAAGTAGAAAAAGATTTTTCAAGCTAAAGTAATCACTTGAAAACATTCAATCTAATGTCACTGAGGTTAGAAACCTGTGCTCTAAGAATCCAATGTGCAGAGAGTGTTCAAACATAGTATTAGCTCTTTCCCACACAGATGTGGGAAGCGTGAACTTGCATCATAGTATGGTTCAAGAGCACAGTACAGATTTTATGGTTGGAAATAAAGTACCAAACAAAAGAAATCATTCATCTCTAACCCTTTTTTCAATCCTGCCAACATTATATTTATTTGTCATCTACTCTGAGCTGTGAACATAAAAATCAGGTTTTCAAACTGCAAGCAGAATTCCAATAGAGCTAGGGGATTCCTTTTTTTTTTTTTAACCAAATAAAATATGTGCATAATTTTTGTACTGAAAGATTAAATTCCTCTTCCAACAGTGTCAAGTTGGAGACTGGTAAAGGACTAAACTGGAAGCAGTAGCAGGTGTTTACTCTCCTGAGTTTGTTAACACTGAGGGTTAATAACCAAGCATGGCAAATCCTTTAAAAAAACCCACAGCCATTCAAAATTAAAGATTTCCAGTCCTGCACTGAAATATTTTGAAGAAATAAATCTTTCAAATATCAAAAATAAATAATTTTAGGCTTACAATAAAAACACAGTGAACTGGACACTTTTCTGATGAACATTGACACTATAGCTTTGTGGATTTTGGAAAACTAGTGACTTTTTTTCCTAAAGTAAACCTAATTTGTTAACAACCATAAGTACACGTCACTTTGCAAAATTACCTAGTTAAGGTCTGCTACTTCTCTCATTCTATTTCATTAAAATCTTTATTAAGACATTATAGACATTGGAATAAATTCTTTAAGATTGTTTGAAAGTGACTTCTACTCTAGCAAGTGCTGTATTGCCACACAGAGCCATGGTTAAGTATCCACATGATGGAATAAAATCTTGGTGATCAATGACACGTTGGAGCTTTTAGTGTCAGAATTTTATATTTTGTTTTAAATCTGTTTCTGAAGTATATATTGTCAGACACAAATACCAAAATCATGATTCCCCTATTTCCCTTTCTATGCATTCAAATAATACTGAGCCCCAGAACAGGAAATTCTCTCTTAGCCATAAATAACATGTTTAGGGGCCAATATCTTATAACCACACAAGGCTATAAATGTGAGCTTCACACCATTGAAGAGGGGCCTCAGCTTCTCATAATGGAAGGTCAGGCAACATCAGGCCATAAAATAGTGACATTATAATATATAGAAAAGCTATTTTACAGAAGGTAATTTTTAGAGGTTTCAAAAATTTATTAGCTACCATTTTCCTCTCCTTGCGTATCCCGTGATCTGGAGGGCATGGTAAAGAAGCCAACCTGACTCAAAGTAGAAGGGCATGAAAAATAGTAATAATAAAAAAAGAAATGAGCTAAAATATTTCTAAAATTTTCTTCCTTTTTTTATATTCTCTCAAATACACAGCATAAGCAATGTGTATAATCATATAGTTTGGTCTGTAGGATTTATGGCATATGATAATAGAGTAATAAGAGCAAATAAATCCTCAGCTGATAAAAATAGTTGCAACCATTAGAGCCAAGCTATACATAACAACTTAGGAACTTTCTCCCTTTTTTTCTTACCCCAGATATTCAAGCTATCAAAATCATGTTACTATGCTAAACCTCTGATAAACATAGATTAAGTAACATTAGTTATTTATGTCCTTGTACATACAGATTTTCATTTTATTCTTCTTAAACTCCTACATCCTTCAGTTAACCAGAAGGACACAGAGAACTGGCTGAATAAATCCTTACAAAGATCCACAATGTGACTTCTTCTGGACATGGGATTTAGCTCTAAACTCATAACTACTGAATGCCATTTTCATTTGACTCCTTATGTATGTATCCCCAAATCAAATTTATCATTCATGAGTCCCTTTAATCTTCCTTTGGACATTGTTCTTGTGTTTCATAAATTTGAAATAACATTCTCCAAAATAAAAATTTTGCTATTGTTCAGCTTCACCACTAAGTGCAAAGGAGATTTTCAACTTGCCAGCACATATCCTACACTGCACTACTGGGAATATCACCTTGTGCAGAGACTCTTGAGCTGGTGCTAGTCCAAGCCAATGAGTGCTCATGTTAATGAAGTATATGGAGGCTTAAAATTGGAAAGACTTCTCTTTTTGCCTGCCAGTTTCCAGAACCAAGCTGATACATTCACACGGCACACAACAACTCAATGTTAATACTTGTGCTACATATGAAACATCTGGAAGCAGGTTTTCTTTGATCAAAAGGCAGTTTCTTTCAAGTTCACTTGAAATCTGTAGCTATTAGGATTTCTCCAGTAATTTTCAAGATGGAGAACACAGAGGTCAAGGTGATGGCAATCTTGTAACATCTATTCATTTCCATTGTCAGTAAAGGAAGATTATTTCACTCATTCAAAGCAAATTAGAAGTATTTCATTTTTTTAATGGAATAGCAGTGAATGATAAACATATATTGCATCATTTTTCAGTTCAGGGCATTTGTGGCAGACATATGTCCAGGGTGACATTTTACTGCAATAACCACAAGAAAAAAATTGCTTATCTCCTCAGTTCCCTGACAAATTCACTACAAACACACAAACAAGGTCAAGGTTCTTATAGGCAAAACCCCATGAATTTTACCAATCTGAGAAACTGCCCAGAGAAGTGGATGCCCCATCCCTGGAACAGTTCAAGGCCAGGTCAGTTTCACCCTAAGCAACCTGGTCTAGTAAATGGCATCCCTGCCTGTAGCAGAGGTGTTGGAACTAGATGATCTTTAAGGTCCCTTCCAATTCAAGCCATTCTACAGTTCTATGACTCTTTTAGGTAGTCCCAACAATATCTAGCTTTGTAAAAAATGAAGCAGGGGAGCAACATGAAAAATATAATATGGTCTCACGTCAAAAGGGTATAGAGAAAGAGAGGCAGATTTAAGATTGCTTAGGGACCTTAAATAATGCATTTGATAATTTAAGTGCTTGACTTTGCAGTGCTAATATTCTGGCAGTTTAATAACATAAAAAATGTAAAAACAGCACTGCATGATCTGAATATCAAATTCACAATCTCCATTTTTTTAGCAGAATCAAATTAAAAGTAAGTTCTATTTTCCACTACAGAGAAATGCACAGACCACTCAGAGGAGCCATTAGGAGAGGGGGAATCTGTAGCTCTGCAGCGTAGTTCTTTGCCCCTCTAATGGACTAACCACAGATGCTGCCCCACACAGCCATTCTCTGTTTGGGACATATTTCTGAAGGGAAGGAAGAACATATTTGGTGTGCTTTCACACAACTTCAGTGGGGTTTCACAGAAATGGCTGACGGTACAACATCATAAGTAATTTAGAGAGGAAAGTCTCTTTTAAAACTTATTTACTGTTCACACAAGTAAAAACCACATATTACACTCTTCAATCAGACAAAACTGAAGTCAGTAGGATTCAATCTGACAGAGAAATTCATGATGAGGCATTAATAGCACACTGTAGGGAAATAAGTGAAGAGACCTGCTCATGGGATGCTCAAGATTGATGCATAAAATGGGATTTTTTACTGGGCTTTCTCAATAACCCTTTGTTATCAGCTTGTCCTTCATCATGATTAAAAATATTTGTATTTATAGAGGTTATTTACCCTAAAAACAACATAAGACTAATGTACTCTGTCCAGATAAAGCTTTTCATGAGATTAAAGCTTTTACATATGTCTGCATATTTCATTACCAAACAATGTGGTTTTATTCCTGAAAAAAAAGTAATCTTTCAAACACTGTTAATATGTTTTATTCCACTGCTTTTCCACACAGTTTAAACCAACGTTAGCTGTATATGATGTCCAAAATATTTGGAAGCATGTTTGTGCTTCAGTTTCTTCATTTTTTTAGGTGAAAAATTCTTACTAAACAAACTGACAAGAACATAATTAAAATTTCTTCACTTTTTAAGACATTACATGATTTTTAAACGTGTTCGTTAGTTGCAATTCATTCCAAGAAAAAAATTCACAAATGTCTTCAGTATAATTCCATGAAGAGTGACCATCTGTTTGCTGTCATTATTTTTAATAAAGCTAAAATGCACCACCAAGCCTCAAACCAGCTGACTTAACATGTTATCCAGAAATTTTCCTGCGTGCATTGTCCATCTTCTCAGGCTTTTTGAAGCAACATGGCCAGAACATTTTTGGACTGACACTGCACCCCACTAGTATAGTGTTTCCTCAGGGCTTTCTGAAGCTGTTTTGCAGGACTGGCCTGAGGCCTCAAAGCATTTACCAACATACGCACATAGAAATTTGAGATAGGATTAATTTCTTGGTATATTTCTTAGTATGGAATTTTTGGTATGAAGAATTGACATTTCAAAAGTGATCAGATAAGAAAAATGCTGAGAAAGCTGTATGAACATGGCTGATTAAGATTGTTAGAAAGTAGAAAATGGTTAACCTAGCCATGTATAAGTGCTAGCCAAAGGACTGATAGCAGAGGTTAGTCAATATTTGTCATATTAAAAAGCACAGACCTTCAAATGAATAATAAAT
Organism: Ploceus nigricollis; assembly: GCA_013399945.1. Lineage (NCBI taxonomy): Eukaryota > Metazoa > Chordata > Aves > Passeriformes > Ploceidae > Ploceus > Ploceus nigricollis. The sequence goes on along the minus strand of VXBC01009133.1, from coordinate 265,146 downwards.
AATTTCTTTAGCTGGGAACACAGGAGGGCCACTTGAACCTCTGAATTTATTCTCAGGCAAGTGATGGTTCCTCCAGAAGACTTTACTAAAGATCTCTTTTACGTATTCTTTTGCTATGTAATGTAAAATTCTTCCACACACCGAGATATAAAACAAAACTCAAAATATACTTAGACTCTATTATATAAACTTTATTATACAGTTTCAACACATCTGCCTAACAGTGGCAGTGAGCTAAACACAGACTCTGGGATATTCCCTTGGGTTTCTAGATGCTGGACCAGAAGAGCATAGATCTTCTGTTTCTTTTGATCCAAATCTCCCAGCCTCAGTTATCTACCAGATATCCCAGAAAATTCTGAAAGGCACTCAACATTTAAGTTTAGGCAACTGAACAGTCCCTAATGAGACAAAGTAGTGGAATTTAACTTACAGGTTGAGAAGACCAGAGTTAGCTGCCTATCACCAGAGATATGAGCATGTGAGCTAGCTGAACTATGCTCTGTGGAAATCTATGGCTTCATTCAACAACACATAGATAAGGACCAGTGTCATTTAAGTTTCTCTATGATTTTTTTACTGGCCTTTTGGAAGGACACATGTCAACCATAGGTCTTACATCATATCAGTCACCCTAGGCAACCTCAAAGATAGAGGTATTTATCCTGTTCTCATCAGTACAGTCAGCGGAGTCTGGAGAACCATCCAGATGATGAAATGCACACCAACTGTAAGTGTAGGTGTAGGTTAAACTTGTGTGCCAAAAGACAGCTGCAGACTGAAGTCTTTCACCAGAAATACCCATTGGAGTCAAGCACAGCTAGATATATATATTATTAGTGGAAACCATGGTTCTAAGAACAGCAGAAGTTTTAGTCCTCTTCGTAAGCTAAATGCCTTCACTTGTGGAGATTATGTATAAAGGGCTTTGGTTCCACTGAGGAGTACTCTTTCCTCTCTCTGCAGAAGATCTCAGCATACTGACATCTACTGACATCTACTCCTTTCACCCTAGGAAGAGAGACTAGCTTGGTCAGTGTAAGCATAAATGCTCCTTTTCACAAAATATGATCTTTGCTATCTTTTAAAGTCAGGAAATGCAGTTTGCAGAAGGCCTAGTGAAGTGGAAAATCCATTTCTATAGGTTCTGTAGAATGAAATACAGTTATAAAAAATTTCTCTACAAAGTTAAGAAATTTAACAAGAAATTAAATTCTTTCTGTTCAAGGTTTAATCCAGTCTATAGAATTTAATAGAGAATTACACCCTTGCTATAGAGAGGCTTAAAGTTCCTGGAGGAAGGTGATTATTCTCTATTTAATTCTACAGATCTTTTTCTATAAGGGCAATTTCAGATTCATTCAACTGTTATGCTGCTTCTGCCACCTTGGAAATTATCACACTTTCATCAATTTGGCATGGTTCCATCAATAGAACCAGAAACAGGAAATTTCCTTTCCTAATATAAATGTGCAATACTATACTGTTTCATAACTTTCCACTTGATAATTCATATGTAGTATCTTTTGTTGGATTTAGACTGTAATTTCTAAGTTATATTCAGAGAAAGGGCTAAAATGATTTGGAAAAAAGTCATGCTGAAGCTCCAGTATTTCAGTTTGCAGTACTGCTATGCCAGTATCTTACTTTATTCAGCCAAGCAATAGTCCATTTTAGCCACAACTTAGCCTTCCAGAATACATGAGGCATGTCATCTCTTACACAGCAAATGAAATATTTGAATTATTTTTGTCTTGCAGGTTGTTGTGGTTTAACTCCAGCTGGCAACTAAGCATTACTCATTCACTCCTTTACCCACAGAAGAGTATCAGAAAAGCAAGAAAACTCATAGGTTCAGATAAAGGCAGTTTAAAAGCTGCATGCACCAACAAAACAAGGAAGTCATTCACTATTTCCCACGTGCAGGCAGGCATTCAGCCATTTTCAGGAAAGCAAGGCTCCATGACACATAATGGTGGCATAGAAAGACAATCACCCCAAATGTCCCACTCTCCTTCCCGCCAGCTTTATATGCTGAGCATGATGTGATGCAGTCTGGAATTTCTTTGGTTTCTGGTCAGTTGGGATCAGCTGTCCCGGCTGTATCCCCTCGCAGCACCTTGCTCACCCCCTGTCTTCTCAATGGTGGGGTGGGGTGAGAGGCAGAAAAGGCCTTGGCTCTGTGCAAGCGCTGCTCAGCGATAGTTAAAGCATCTCCATCTCTACCAACACTGTTTTCAGAACAAATCCAAAGCACAGTCCTATGCTAACTACTACAGAGAAAATTCACTTTATCTCATCCAAAACCAGCACATGGAGAAAATCATATTTAATCTATAAATGTATACGGATTACAAGATCGTTTGTACAGAAACCTTCCCTCCTTATGTTATGGTGAAATGCTGTGTTAGTTTACATGGCAAGCTTTTGTTAGCAGGGTCCACCAGGGTGGCTTCTGTGAGAAGTTGCTAAAATCTTCCCCCTATATCTGAGAGAGTCAATGCCACCTGAGTCCAAGATTAACCCCCTTGGCCAAGACCAAGTGTATCAGTAATGGTGGTAACACCTGAGATAACTGAGTTAAGAAGAGTGGGAAATGGCAGAAAAACAGCTGCCAGAGAATGCATGAGAGAAACAGCCCTGCAGACACCCAGGTCATTGAAGACAGAGAGGAGGTAATCCAGGCACCAGAGCAGCAATTCCCCTACAGCCTGTGGAGGACCCCACACTGGAGCACATGGGTGCCAGAAGTAGGCTATGACCCTGTGGGAAGTCCACCCCAAAGCAGGATTCTGGCAGAACCTGTGACTCTGTGAGAGACTCATCCTGGAGCAGGCTGTTCCTGAAGGATTGCACCCTATGGAAAGGTTTATGAGCCCAATAGAGCAGTTTGTGAACTACAGCCTGTAGGAATGACTTGTATTGGAGAGGTTTATGGAGGACTGTCTCCCATGAAAGGGATCCCACACTGGAACAGGGGATGAATGTGAGGAGTCCTCCCCCTGAGGATGAAGGAGCGGCAGAGACAATGTACAATGAACTGATTTCAGCCCCATTCCCCACTCCCCTGAGACTCTGAAGGTGAGGAGGGAGAGAATTCAGAAGTGAATTTGAGAGAGGGAAGAATGGAGGGGTGGGGGGAAAAGGATTTATTCTCATTAACCAACTCCAGTTTTGAATTGATCTAACTGATTTGAATTAAACTAATTTCCCCAAGTCAAGTCTGTTTTGCCCATTATGGTGATTGGTGAGTGATCTCTCCCTGTCCTTATCTCAATCCACGAGACTTTCATTGTGTTCTCTCTCCCCTGTCCAGCTGAGGAGAGCGGTTCTGATGGGCACCCAGTGTCCAGCCAAGGTCAACCCACCAGAAATGCCATGGATATAGAAACACATAAACAACAGGTAACAATTCCCTCCCTAGTTTTCCCATGCACAATGACTTTTTTGAAGACCTATACATTTTGGTAAGTGAAATGGGGCAGAGAAATTGCATTTAGACAATTGTTAATATTTCTCATTAGCATTACATAATTCTTGCTTTTATCAAAAATATTCACATATATTTCCTGTATATTTCAAAATCAGGCTATCACAGGATAAGTCACTAAATATATTCTGCTTTCTATAACTGGAGAGACATTGAAAAACATTCAAAGTAAAGAAACCCATGGCTCCTGGATTTCTACACAGCTTTGCCTGATTAGACTGTAATTGTAAAACAGGGATGCAAATGTCTCTCAAACAAGATGAAAGTTATGCAAACATGTATTTAAACAGAAAAATGCAATTATGTCATTTAATATTAAGTGTTTCTGCTTAGGAAATCCATCCCTGATGTAATGACCTTAGATTTTCTTGTTGAGGAGAAACAAATGTACATGTTAAGGTTTACATCAGGCCTTTGACCTAATTAGGATGGGATTACGTACCCTATGTACACCTAAATCTCTCTACTGATTATAAAGGTCTTTGGCAACTGATTCACTGATACTGTAGAGATCAGCCTCCAGGCAGATTAATAACATTCTCTCTGTTTTTTTTTTTTTTTTAATTGTAGTGTTGATTGTAATAAAAAGAAATAAAACAGGCATCACCAAATATCCATTTTTTTTACACTTATATCTCTAAAATATTTTATGAGGAATCCGGAGGATCTGATGACCTGCATCATGAAGCATTGCTTTGTTTTAATGTAAAGGAGGTGCTTGTAAAGCTGGTGCTGAGTAGCTCCAGTGAGCTGTACGCTGTTAAGCACGATTTTTCTGCCAGTGTTCTGCCAGTGTTTAGGCAATTGCACTCCTAATGAATTAATGGACGGACATGCTCTGTAGTTTCTTGAGCTAATATTTCAGACTCTGCCATATCAAATTCAATTTGGATAGCAATTAATAACAGCTTTCTGTAAAGTTAGCTCCAATTTTAATAATACTCACTTCTCCTAGAGATGGTTGATTTCTTCACAAATTGGTGTCCAATAATTTCAACAGATTTGTTGTTATAACTATATGTAAAAGCTTCTGTGAAAGACCAGTACATTTAGTTCTAGATTCCACTCCTTTCTCAGGGCATATGTGACACACACATCCTCACAGTGCTGCGTTCCTTTTTGTTTTTCCTTAGGTTTCAAATTTTTCATGTAAGGTGAATCTAAGGTAACTATACAGTTGTCCTTGGGCATACATCTTGAGTAGATACTTGTAAGGAAAAATTTCAGTTAAAAGTTTTGTGAAGAGCATAATGGAGTCACTGTGTGTTAAAATATCACCAAACTTGTGCCAAGTTAAATTTTAAGGTGCTACTTGAAATTTAAAGTCTGAATACAGATTTTGATATTTCCAAGACACTTCATGCTTTAAAAAAAATAGCCTTAAAAGCTTTTAAATTGCATCATTTCACTCTATAACTTTAAAATGTCCTATTCTTAAAAATTTATATACTGCAAGAGATTCACAGTAATTGAGCAAAAGAGAGTACTGCTAATACTGTAACCTCTGAAAATTTACTGTAGATGCTAAGGAATGAAAATAAATTTTAAGGGAGAAATCAGAAGAATTATTAAAAATAGTACTAAAAATTTAAAATACAGCAGTACAGAATTCTCCAGTGCTATACAAACAAAACAAAGCAAAACTAGATAATGTAAATTTAAAAAAAAAAAAAGGAAAATAAATATTTATAAATTCACCTTTGCCTTAACATAAGTGGCAGAGAAATGCTGTGAAAATTCCATGCTTTCAACATAGCTGATGGAAAATTCGATATTGTTAGAAGAAAGAAATTAGAGAAAGATAAGGGAGAAAAAAGTAACCTCGTCTTGCCAGCTGCAGTCAAAATTTTGTAAGAAAAATTAGGTGAAAGAGACTAGTAAGTTTGACTGTTGCCTATCCTGTCTATATGTGACACTTTTCTTCAAGCAATAATTGTCTGCAACAATATGTGTGTGCACGTGTTTGTGTACACTTTTACAAAAAAAAA
>VXBC01009133.1:198116-259633 GCA_013399945.1 Ploceus nigricollis | reverse complement strand
AAAAAAAAAAGACAGAAAGAGAAAGAAAAAGAAAAAAGGCTTCCTGTATGAAGAAAAGCAGTATTTTTTATTTCTGAAAGATGAAACATGTCAGGAAAACCAGAAGCTATTTCTGCTGATAAGTGCTAGAGTTTCGCTTTGCTGAGACAGAGATGAAGAGAATAATGCTAGTGCTCATGGAGAGATGATACATTTTCTACTTAAAATATTTACTTCAGAGAAATTCACATTGGCATAAATTTTAAATAAGTCCTGGGAAGCCAGAGCCTTCATAAAGTTGGGATCTTTTCTTTAGGTTCACATTCAGGTGAAATAAAATTTTGTATAAATAAAAAATATTTCATTTTGCTTCCATTCAATAAACCTAAGAAATTATTTAGCCTTAAAGGATACAGTTTGTGTCAGCATTTTAATAGAGTATTTTTTTTTCCCCCAGACATTACATGTTGAATGTCTCCTCATGTCCTGCACCACTCATAATCAAGATGGCAAAATCTCAATGTGAACATTTATCATGAACCGTTTTCCCTATTTCAGGACAGGGCTTTTTTTTTTTTTCTCTTCTGTAGCGATATTCTCTATTATCAGTCAGAGCTTTTAAACCAATCAAGTTCATCATACAATTATAGGGATTTTTCTTCCACAGTTTTTTCATCTGCAGTCTCTGGATGAAGTTTTGTTTGATATATCCTGCTTCTTTATATTAATACTGTACTCTGTGGTGTTTAAAATTGTATTCTCCTCTAGTATTAAAACACCCTGACTTCTGGTATGGTTCTTTGTGCCCACAAGTAGTATCAGTGTAACTCCCAAAAGGAGGGATTGCAGGTCTTCATGTTAGGTTATTAATTCAAGGAAAATGGAAGATGTTTTTTGAGGAAAAAAAATGTAACAAGTATTGCATGTAACAGCAATAAAGGAGAATAAACAGTCCTGCTAAGTCACTAGATAGTGTCTCTGTATTCTCTGATTTTGACACAATTTCTTGCTGGATGGAAAAAAAAAAGGTAAAGCCTCCAAACACTAGAACCCAAATAACAACCACTATTTAATTTTCTGAAACCTGGAAGAAACTGGAAAATTTTTAACTGCTTTATAGAGAAAATAAAAATAATAAATTTAGCAATTTCAATTATCTTTGATTTTCATTGTAACATTCTGCTATTGTGTTAATTTTATAGTGTCTCTGTTTATGCTTTTTAACACAAATATGAATCATATGTGGACATATGTGATATTTAATGAATAAATTAGATCTGAGTTGATTTATCTATTCTACCTTTGTTTTCAATTTATTATTCAGCCTAGTAAGAGGATAGGGTATGTGCTTCTTATTTGCAGTAAGTATTTGAGAAGTGAGCCTTAATTTAGAATAGGTTCATTTGCATTGAAATCTTATTATTGCTATTAAAAAAGTTTAAATAAAACAAGAGTGAGATTTGGCAACTGAAACTGGTGAATCTCCATGAATAATTTACATAGGTTTTGTTTCTACTTATTAAACCTCTCCTTTTTCTCTATTTTGTCCAATCATTACACAAATGCAAAGATTCAGAGACAATAAAAACTAAAGGAGAGGATATGGAACAGATTTGTTGAATACTGTTTGGCAGGTAAGCAGAGTTCAAGGTTATCTTTTTAGCAAATGTTACCACTCAGCTGTGAATTAGTTTTGGGTACCCATCACAGATGGAAAGACTGCATTAGGACTGCAAGAAACAGTATCAGAGAGAACAGGGCAGAACATCATCTTTATGTATTCTAGAGTTCATATGGTGGGAGGACTGAGAGGAAATAGGGTGGAGTTGCATCTATACATACAATTTTTTTTAAATTGGACTGGCATAATTTAGGCTATTCTGTAGTGTACATATTACACCTTTAATTAGATCTCTTTGTTTTAAAAGCAAAACAGTGAAGCAAATCAAAACTAATTCCTAATTTCTTTTTGGATTAAATTTCAGAGTATATATCATTGGCAAATAGAGCAGCAAGATATAGCTGCTTCTCCTATTTTTGCTAAAATGCTGTGAGCAGAATGGAGGGCGTGTGAAACAAAAAGTAAATTTCTAGGTACGCGCTTTTGCTGCAAAGACCTGATCTCAAGTTGCGAGTGCAGGCTGTATTAGTAATAGTTTTCCAATGGGAAAAAAAATGCTGCTATTCTTGGCAACTGCAGAATCCCCCTTAAAAAAAAAAAAGAATTATCATGATGACTCAAAACTGAGTGCAAAACATAATTAAAATCAATTTAATTTTTTTGATTTACTTTAAAAATTCACATTTCGTTAACATTTTAAGGTATTAAAATGTATTTTTTGAACACTTGTGTGGTAGGTAAGTCTGGACACTTCGGTTTGTTTTTCTGTAGGAACAAAACCTAAAAATTATCTTTTTAATGTTGGTTACAAGTTTATACAGAACAAATTGGGTTCAGCTGCTTTTAAATGTCCAAAGCAAGTTTCTGGGGCATTTCCATTCCTCCTTTCATCTTCTGTCACAGATATAAGAATAAAAAAAAATACCAAGAGGGCCCAGTGCCTTATAAGTCTAAACACAAATGAGAGAAGTGAAGTCTAAAACAATTCTTCCAATTTCAGCTTTCCCTCTGGCTTTATTCTTGCTACTTCAGGAATATTAAAAAGAAATGGAATGTTTTTAATGGACTGTCAGCAGTATTGTTTTCATTAACAAAAGGAAACTCAATCAACTGCTCTGCCAAACCTCTCTGTCTCTTCTTTGATGGGCATGATAAATGGTGCCAAGCATTGTCAGATTCTGCTAAATTAAATTAAAATTATAGGTGTTTAAAAATCTTTTAGGATTAAGCCTAATGTAATTTTGATCATATTTCTTCCTGAAAGAAAAATAATAAAAAAGTAAGCAAGAAAGACAATGAAAGTTTTGAGATAAAAGAAATTAACGGAAACATTCTATCATTAAATTTGCTTTCCAAGGCAGTGGCACAGATTGACTGAATCCAAAATATGTCTATTTATACATGACTGCCAGCACTAGCAGGAAAAGTATTAAAAATGGTAACTCACAATAGCACTACAGAAACACATTTTTAAAAACTGACATGAAACAAAAATGTGCATAGTGAGTGTTTTAAAATACCCCAAAGTTTACCAGGCTTTTAATCAGTCATGTTTAAACAGTAATATTCTGTCTGGGATTACTGTCAATCCCAGCAAATAAGGAGAAAATGCGAAGCTTTTTTTAGAGGACAAGAGATTAGTATTTACAGATACAGAGTTAAACAGCAGTAATAGTTCTATTTGTGCTAGAAATAGTTGAACTAGTTGAAATATTCAACTTGTTTTTTAATGTGCAAAAAAGGCAAATTCCATTGAAACTTTTAAATCAATGAATTTGTTCTTCACGCAGCCAAAAGTTAAAGCCCCTGGGTTCGGTGTATTCACTCCTCGGCCTCTTTAAACTTTGAAGTCTGTCCTGCTGCCCCACTTCACTTTTAAAAAAGTAAACATCCTTAAAGGTTTCAGTGTGAGTGTTGTATTACCTGAATTTGCAGGCAATATCATTCAGATTGTAAAAAAACCAAACCACTGTCACTACAATAGTGGTATTTTCACATAAAAGTTCTAATTACAGATATGCAAGTTTCAAAAAATGATTTTGCATGGTTGCTGTTCTTCGCAATGACGCAAAAATTATGGCCAAGTGGTACATCCTGAAAGTGGCTCATATACCAAACAAAACACTAACACAATGTGCAGGATTATATTTTGCTTAGAACCGAAGGCTGGAAGCAGCTTTACAGTAAGTCTTCCGGAAGTATGATTTACCACTATTATTTTTATTGTTGGTGGTCATGTGGGCCAGCACTGGATAATACTGAAGACATTTATGAAATATTCTTTACCTTTCTAGCTCTATTTTATGTCAGTGGTTCAGACGATTTACAGCTGCTGTTCTGTGTAGAACTGCACTGTGAAATGGAGCTTATTGCTAGAGCTCCAGGTCTCATGTCTCCTCCTACATAGTATGTATCTTTTTAATTTGCAGTGCTGCTGACACAGTATGCTTGATTAGGGACTAGTGTTGAAGATAACTCTGTAGGATAAAATGCTGGCTCCCTTAGTCATGTTGTTGTATAAATTCTGCCATGTGTACACGCGGGGACAGAACTTGAGAGATGTAAAATGTAGCCTGATGCAAGTAGAAATACCTCTATTTTAGTGCAGTTGCACAAGAAAATACCCTTTGGAGACTTTGACCCATGGCAGTCATGAAAGTAATATAGCAGAATGATAAGGGGGTGTTATATATCCTCTGCTACTGATTATGGAACAAATCATTCTTTTGTTTTATGCTAGGACTAAGGCCCTTGTAGTAAAGAGAGCAGTCCCACAGCTGGACTGAAATGCGGGTTTTTCAACACCTGCTCTAGTGAAGCAAAGAAAGGCATTTTGAGAACTATGGAGGAGGGTTTAGGATCAAAAGAGGTGTGTATTTTAACACAGATATAATATAGATTATTCTACAGCATGCTCTTTAGAGACAGAAAAGATCAATTATAGCTAAATTGAGATGTGATAGAAGGAGATTTAGTGATATGAGGAAGCTTAAATTAATCCCTCCTAAGGTAATATCGACAACTGTTACTCCCTGGTGTCATCAGTCTAGTGCTTTCAGCAGTCTGTGACACGGGCAAGAGTACTGCCTTGTGTGAAAGAAAGGAAATGCTTCATCAGCAACCAAAACCAGTTCACTGGATTGTCAAAATTGTGAAAAAAAAAAAACCCTCCCTGATAATAAAACCCTACACGCAGCCTTAAGGATTGAATTTTTGCTGTCTCATCAAATTGTCCTTGGACTGAGCACCTTGCTTTCACTCCAGGCCAAACCAGTAGCCAGCCAAGGCTCAACACCTCCCAGTGAGACTCCCCTCGGAGACAGGGCACAGGGTAGAGCAGCTGAAGGCTGAGCCCACCTAGACCCACAGCCATGCCTAGGGAACTGCCTGGGTAGGCCAAGCAGTGACAGAACCAGCCCTCTTGGCTTCTACCAGCCCCTCCTGCAAGCCCCTTGCACAGGGCATGATTGTCCTGCTCTTAGCACACCTCAGCAGCCCCTGGCCTGCAGAGTTCCATTCCCTCATCCTCCAGTCTCTTTCCTCAGACTTGGAGGTAGCCAGTGAGAAGCAGAAAGACGGGAGCAGTCTTTTATATTCCTGTCCCCTCTTTCTCTACTGGCCCAGGTTGGCTGTGGAGGAGAGGAAAAAGACAGCTGCAGACCTCCAATGGACTGTCCCCCAGACACTGTGGGACAGGTGGCAGCTGGCAGACCCAGGCCTCCCCCAAGAGTTCCTCATCATCCTCATCATGATAGATATCTCTATCTGAGGGCTAAAACTTAGAAAACTAAAACAAAACTTCTATTTTTCCAGAGGGAAAATAAACAATGGAAGCTGTGTATACTAGCCTATGTGAAGGACCATTCTGCTTGTCACATACATCATGATTAAACACTTGTTTTTATACTGCTGTGGCTTAGTTCCTTATGTGATCTTCAAAGGTGAAACCTAAACTCTCCCCCAGCCCCCTAAATTCAATGCAATTCTGCATCCTTTGATGGTACTCCACATAAAGTACTTTGAATATCTGGAACATTAATTTGGTGAGATCCTAATCATAATCATACTAGAGCAGACCAAAGGTCTGTGTAGTCCCCTGCAGTGGCTGAAGCCTTCATGGCTCTCAGTGGATTTCTCTTCTACTTCAAATCTTCCCTTGAACCCACTCACTGTCTAGATGCCCTGGCAGGGTGGCACTGAAATCTCTCTGTCTACAGAATAAACAGCACCTTAATGAGCCTGGATACTTTTTGAGAGAGGAGACAGAGGGAAAATGCAAAAGCTACACGTGGTGAAAAATCAGATATTGCCCAGAAAACATCTGAAAGTGCATAAATTGAAGTTGTTAATACAGCTTTGGTTTGGATTGAGGGAAGGGAGGAGTGAAAGGACTTGCTGGTCACAGACTTGAGAAAGATCTAAAATTAGAAAAATTGTCTTAAACACTAAACTCAGGGGGCTGCGGGCAGAACCTGACAGGCTTCGAACTACTAAAACAGCATTTTCTCAAAGGAAACAATAAAGCTTATATGCTGCTAGCTTACAACCTCAGACAGGGAAAGAAATAATTTTAAAAACATCTGTTTTACCAATTAAGAACTGTATTGGAGCAATGAAATAAGAACCAAAAGAAATTTGTGAGTTCCTTGAAAGTTTCTTTTAACACCTTTATACTTGCAAGAAACAGGTCTCTGGAGATAAAAGGTCAGATTGTGAAGGCTAATATGTCTGGTTACTCAGCAGAATAAAAGGCCAGATTAGACTGTCCTTTTGAAGCTAAGGAAATTCAAAAGTGATTTTAAAAATATGCCAGCAGGAAAAACTTCAGTACTTTTTCAATTCCCTTGTGACTTTTTATATTTTCACTAAATACTCGGTAACACAGATACCTTGAAGGACAAATTTACCTTTCCATTATGATGGAGGCAAGTTTTACACAATCCTCTAATTCATGAGCACATCATAAAATGTAGATATGGATCCACTTTTCTGTTTGTCTAGCAGACTATTTTCCATTAATACAGACAAAAGAAATATAAATTGAGTTTCTGCATAGATGTTTGTTGAGACATGCTTCAAATTTGGTAAATGCAGCAAATTAGATAAAAGAGGTGAATTAGAAGAATGAGGGTAGAAGGCAAACTGGATAATGCATGGCTAAGCTCAGCTTGAAGGTGGGTTTAATTTTTTATTTGGAGAGTCTGAAATTACTGACTGAAAAAAATAAAGAACAGAATTTATTGCTTTTGAATGTCACAGTACCTTGGTTCATAAAGAAATACATTACATTGATCTTGAACTCAAAGAAGCACCAAAACTGCTCCAACGAAGTTCCCACAGAGGAAGGCTTTGCCTTAGCAGTCAAGTTCAGGCAAATTCCAGATGGAAGAGGTGTGAGCTTGCATGGTGGGCACCCACCTATCAGCTGTTTAACGTCTGACAGAGCCATTTGATGGAAGTTGTGCTTACACATCTTGCTCTTTTTTCCTGGCTCCTGAATTCTGCCTTAAAATCTTGCTGCTTATCTTCAACAGACTTTTTGACTACACTGGGGCCTTGCCAGGGGTTTTGGATTATCCAGATTCTGGATCAGCTTTCCCTGATCACGGTACATGGATCTAGATCCAACCCCTGACTGCCACTGAGCCTCAGCAGTTAGATATGACTTCTCACATCCAGACATACGTACACACTCAGATCTTACATATGCCATGATTGACCCTACATTTGAGATATGCAGCAGAACTATTTTATTGTGACTGGAAAGCTATTACTGTCATAGTTAAATACTTCCACAACACACTAATGGTAAGACCAGTTCTAACTTTGTTTATAGGGCAACAATATTAAAATGGAATCACAGAAAAACACAGAGGACCTGAGGGTGGAAGGGATCTCTGGAGACCAGCTGGTCCAGCCCTTATACTCAAGCAGGGCCGCTTAGAGGAGACTCCCTAGGACTATGTCATGGTGGCTTTTGACTGTCTCCAAGGAGACTCCACAACCTCCCTGGACTACCTGTGCTAGTGATCAATCAATGTCACAGTAAATAAAAAGGTGTTTCATGGTGTTCTGACAGAGCTTCCATGCTGCGGTGCCGTATTTCTTTGGCCCGACTATCTCCCGACACCGTTGGCAAGAGTGGGCCGCGCCCCAGAGAGCTGTTGAATCCGGGGTGTGGCTGTAGGGCACAGCTGCTCTACAGCACGGGTGGACTGCATTGGGGATAGGACTGCGCCAAGGGTAGGGACAAGGAACAGGGAGAGGTTCTTCTGTATGTNTTATAACAATACAAAATAGGGGGGATGTTTTAAAACTGACTACTAGGACCGAATTACAATCAAAAACATGTGCCACAACACTTCCAGTCTTTCAGTTTTGTGCCTCTTGCCTCTGGTCCTGTCATCAGAAAAGAGCCTGGTTCTGTCCTCCTAACAGACTGCCCTCATGTATTTGTATACATTGATAAAATTCCTCTGAGCCTTCTTTAAGCTAAGCAGTCCCAGCTCCCTCAACCTTTCATCATAAGAGTGATACTCCAGTCCTTTAATCATCCTTGTCACTCTCTGATGGATTTTCTCCAGTATGTCCATGTATTTTTTGTTCCGGGAAGCCCAGAATGAGACACAGTATCAGAGAATCATAGAATCATAGAATAACCTGAGTTGGAAGGGACCCACAAGTATCAAGTCCTGCTCCTGGTCTTGCACAGGACAACCCCAAAAATCATGCCATGTGCCTGAGAGCATGGCCCAAAGGTTTCTTGAACTCTTGTCTATCTTGTTGCTGTGACCAGTTCCCTGGAGAGCCTTTCCAGAGCCCAGCTGCCCTCCAGGTGTAGAACCTTTTTCTAATATCCAGCCTAAGCCTCCCTTGACACAACTTCAGGCCATTCCCTCAGGTCCTGTAACTGGTCACCTCAAAGCAGAGATCAGTGCCTGCCCTTCCTCTTCTCCTCACAAGGAAGTTATAACTGCAATGAGGTCTCCCCTCAGTCCTCAGTTTCCTCTTCTCCAGGCTGAACAGACCAAGTGAGATCACCCATGGTTTATACCTTCATTCAGACTCCCAGCTGTGTCCTAACCAGGGCTGAACAGGGGAAAAGGATCACCTCCCTTCTGCTGGCAGTGCTCCTTTTATGCAACCCAGAATACTGGAAACCTTCATTACTGCAAGATCACACTACTGGGTCATGTTCAACATGGTGTTCTGTTCTGCAAAGAAGCTTTCCAGATGAGCCACCACCCGCATTTATTGGTGCCTGGGGTTGTTCCTCCCCAGGTGCACGATGTTGCTCTTTCCTCTGGCGAGCGCCTTATGGGAGACAGTATGGATAACCTGGGAGAGGAATTCCTTCACCAGCATCCTCTCTGCAGACCTGTAATGTGATATTTGACTACAGCTGGCCCCATGACATATCATATATTGCTATATAATCTTTATATATTTGTGCTGGCCACTTCAAAATTATCTTAGAAAATGAATCTTATTTCATTGTTATATGAGTTTAAAATACCATATTAGATTGGCAAAGATTGAAAGATTTATTGTGTTTGCTCTAAAGAAAGCATCTCTTTCATACCTTTAAAAAATAATTTATTACTGTTTAGAGTTCTGCACTGATTGCTCTTTAAATACTTCTAACCTTAATAAAAATATCTCCAGCGTAATCCTAATAAATGTTTTATCAACTTATGAACTTCACAGAACAGATGACTTTGAGACTGATGAGCATAAAATTCAACTAGTGAAAAATTATCTGTAACACAAAAAGAAACAAATTACTTTGGGGGGGACTTATCAAAAAGTTGTTTACCTTGTGAGAGCTAGCAGCTCTTATCCAAATAAAAACTACTTAAAATAAGGGAATTTTAATACAGAAATTTACCTGCATTTTGTTTTGTATACCCTCCACATTAATTTTCTGCAAGTTCTATCCAAGGATATTGAGGTTTATGTAATTTCCAATAATATCATAGTAGAGCAGTCTTCATGAGAAGTAAAATAAGATATTTTCCCCTCCAGAGAACTGATCTCATTACAAGGCTGCAAAGACAAGTTTCTTCCTTTTTGTTTCCCTAAAGCACATTCCATTCTATGGCATTCCTTTCTATGCAGTAGTGATGGAAAATTATTTGGAAATCACAGAATTATAAAACAATTCATATTTGAAAACCTTTCAAGAGACGGTTTCCAACAGATTTTCCAGTCACATTTTGCAGTGCTCAACAGACTCACACTGAAGAATATTATCCAGCCTATCCAGCCAGAATTCCCATTGCTGCAGTCTGTGACTATTGCCTCTTGTCCTTTACTTTGCTCTTCTGCTTCTCTATAACTGCCCTTTCAGAAACTAAAAGCAGCAATTGGATTCATACTTAACATTCACTTCTCCAGGCTAAGCAAACAAATCTTCCTGTGGCTCTTTCTGTATGAAGTGTTCTGCACCCCTAGTCACTAGGTGACCTAGACAGGCATCTTAGTAACTCTGAAATGGATCCTTTCCAGTTTGTCAATCTTTGTTTTATGCCAAGGAGCTCAAAGCTGGACAAAATGCTCCAAACCTCAGAAGGCTGGAGTACAAGGAAACAATCCCTTCCCTTGATCTGCTGGCTATCCTCTTGCTAATGCATCCTAGTATGTGGCTATCCTTCATCTCCAGGAGGCCTTGCTGCTTATTCGTGTTCTACTTGTTCACAAAGACTACACCTCCTCCACCAGTGCTGCTCCACAGAGCTGCTGCCTGTCCCCTCAGGCCCAGCATACGTGGGCTTATTCCATCCCAGGAGAAGGACTTTTAATCCAGTTTTGCCAAGTGTGCCAAGGTTCCTGCTTGTTCATTCCTCCAGGATGTGGAGGCAGTCCTGCCCTCCAGAGTATCAACTGCTTTACCTTGTCTGGTGTCATCTGAGAAGCTCACAAAGATTCTTTCTGCCCCATTGCCTAAGCCACTGATGAAGACATTAAACACTGCTGAGGAGTTTGCTAGTGGCTCGGCTGTATAGAAAGCTCACAGAGGTAAAGTGGAGGATGGTTAACTGCTCCTTTCTGAAGTATTCAGATACAATAATAATAGATGCCATAGGGAATACCCATGCAGAAAGTAATAATTCAGTCTTCAGAATGACATTTGAATAGTGTGCAGCAAATAGGGCCTGGGGCCACACATCAAATTCTGCGGATAAAAGAAAAAAACTAGCATCTGCTCACTCTTTGAGCATTATCTATCTTTTGTGTTGAAAGGAGCAGGGGTTCAGTGAAAAATCTCAGTGATTGTGTGATCAGGAAATAATAATCACTGGTCATTTAATGATGTGGGCAAGGGAACAGAATCCAGTATTTATTATTTTATAAATGCTTTTCATTGTAATCTGCAATGCATACATGTAATTGGAGTGGATGAAAAGGTTGTATCTTGAAGCATAGTCTCACTACAATTCTGTGAAACTATGAACAGTCTTCACCTCAGTTGATCAGTTCTACAGCATCATAAGAGGAGGAGATTGAGTTATGCTGAGGAATAAGAGAAAGAGGAATAAGGCAGAAGAGAACTAGCTATGCTGATTTTCACATATTGTGGAGAAATTGAGTGAACTATAATTTACTAAGCTACAGCAGTTATTAATATATAGGCATCTTTTTCAAGATTTGTATACTACTGCTACCATCACTGTGGTCTTCATTTTGCATATTGTCTGTCTAGAGATTTGGACCAAATTTAAAATCTTCATCTGTCTTTAATCACGGCTTTTACTGAAACAAATACTAAATGTAACTCCGGTTATTGTATAAATATCTGGATATTGAAATGGGCTGCTGATATTGCAGTTCAAATATTTATTTGTACTGTCTGCCAAGGGAAACTGTGTGAAGAAAGCCATGTTTAAGACACTTTAAATAATTCCCTTTAAAACAGTCAGTGTGTTAATGTCCTGTACACCCAAATGTGTGCATGCAAGCACTAGGCTGAAACAGGAAGACAAATAAACTATTGTGACTTGTATTTTAGTATACCTAATTATTTTTTTTATTTTCTAACTGTTTTCAAATCCTATCTGAAAAGGAACATCAAATCATATTGCATAGATGTAAATGTACAGCTTTGTAATGATACATTTCTAATGCATGTTGCATAGCTTACAGTTTTCCTACAGAAGTCAAATACCAGACAGTTATTAAAGAACGGCACTTGATAAGGGAAACGCACAAATCTGGGATGTGTTCAGATGCTGAAAAATACATGATTGCTCTTAGCTGAGTAAAATATTGTTTATATTCCTTATGACTTTGTCTGAAAGAGAAAATCCACTACCTTACTTGAAAAAATAGGACCTGCAAACTTCCTACTTGTTTTCTTTTCAAGCAGACCAGTGCTTTTCTCTTTTACAAGAGAATATAAAGGCCACAATAAAGAACGTCAAAAGAAAAGTTGTTCAATTTGAAAGGTGCTGAAACAATTAATTGGAATGTCACTATTATAATGAGGCAATCATGTATGAACAACTATTACTTTTATTAATGATCTGCAGAAGGCTTATATTTGCAGCTAGCTTGGGTGGATGTTTTACCCCTGAAACTTTGCATATCTCCCTGTCTCTTTTTAAATAGTGCTGTAACTTGCTCAGAAATTTAATTTTCACTTGAGCAGGAGAAAAATCATTATGCCAGTGACAAATATATTAATAAAATCTTTGAAGAATTGTGATGTTACTTGAACAGCTGCATTTCTTGTGCAGTCCTCAATCTGAGGGACTTCAATTCTGTTCTCTTTTATATGAAAAGAAGTGCATTTCTTTTCACTGGACATCATAATTGCCAAAATAGGTGGCTATGGCTTCATAAAAGTGTCAAATTTACAAATAGCTTTTTTCAACTATCATGTATATCTAGATATATGGATTGGTTTTTTTACTACTGCAGTGCACTTCCAGGACAGCGCTAGTGTTAAATAATGCATTTTAAACTGGAAACCAGAAATTCTAATAGCAGGTTTTTAATCTCTTTCAAAAGACAATCTTTTACTGCTGACTAAAAGATAATAGTGGGAAGATGCTCAGTGTTGCTAGCAAAGAACACTTAGCCATGTAAAAGTAAATGTCATACTTTGAGGTCATATCCTGAATGAGTGGGAAGTACTCTTTTTTTTCATTAAAGAAATTTAATGCCCATAGACTTTTTTTCTTTGTTGACATTGGCTCAATAATGAGGCTCAGTGCTTCACAGATCTTCTCGCTCTACTCTTTATTAACTGTCCTGTGTGCCTCTGCTGTGTTAAGAGTTAATGGAATGTGCCTCCGCTTGACCTGCCGACCAAAGCCACTGGCTGGGACAGGCACTTGACAATGGCAAACAAAGTGGCTCTACCCCAAAGAGGCTGCTCAAAACATGGGAATGAATTCTAAAGTTTCAGCTGTATAATTGGTTTCAAAACCTACTGCATAAAACATGTCACAAAGGTTTAGTTTTTCTGCTGCTACACTGCTGCACAGTACCAAGGTGGGGTAGGACTGTTGAAACTTGACTTAAAAGATGCAGACATCCTTGGCTAGCTTCTCTGAATTCAGGGATGTAGAATGCCAAAGTTCAAGCAAATTGTGGGTGAACAGATTCCTACATGATGACCAAGTGAAATGTATAGAATATAATATGTGAAAGCATTTTCCAAAATTACTCTGGAAGGAGTTTATTTTTTTCCTTTCAGTCTTTAACTAAGCATATTATTTATCACACAAGTGGTTTCAAGTAGGCAGAGGAATTATGTGAGCTCTAGTGATTAAAACACAGAGTTGTTAAACCTTGTCATAGCCTTGTGTTTGTCTCTGGGGCTGTCACTGTAGGAGGTACCAGCAACTGAGGCCTGTCAAAATCCATTAAATGTGATCTGCTGCTTAATGCCCTGATCTGACAACAGGACAGGGAATCTGACACTGCAAGAGGAGCAGGTAAACAAAAGAGTGCTCATAAAAAGACTCCCACTTAAGTGCAGAGAAGTAAGTTTTCATTACCAGTTTCTGAAAATCATTTTTAAATAAAAAACCTTGTGAAATTTTGGAGAAGGATTGGTTCATAACTGGAAAAGAGACACTGAACTGGTTCCCTCTGTCAGCCCCTTATACCCTGTTACGCTAGCCCAGTCTAGGGGATTCTGAAGAGGAAAGAAGTTCAAAGAAACCAGATGAGATGGCAGAGGCTCTGTTCCAGATGTTTATTCTCCAGAAGGAG
Source organism: Ploceus nigricollis (assembly GCA_013399945.1). Classification (NCBI taxonomy): domain Eukaryota; kingdom Metazoa; phylum Chordata; class Aves; order Passeriformes; family Ploceidae; genus Ploceus; species Ploceus nigricollis. The sequence goes on along the minus strand of VXBC01009133.1, from coordinate 245,811 downwards.
AAGGGAAAGAGAGAGGGCAAATGGCGGTGTGGGGTTTTATCTGTTTTCTAGTGGGTGGGAGTTCTTTGGCCCCAAGCCAATCACCCACTGACAAGTATAGGGTTAGATCTAACAGTCACAGCTGTAGGGGGTCACAGAGGTTTTCAGGATGGGTCAAACCATTCTCAAGGGAAACGCAACAAGACACTGATAAGATTCTTTTCTTCCTCCAAGAAACAAAGAGGAAATACCTGTCTCATTCAAGCTAAGCAAGCGCTGCTCTTCTGCTGATCAGAAGAATATAAAGATTTTATGTAGTTAGGAAGGTCATAGCAGTCCAGACCATTAAAGTTGTGGAGAAAAATATCTCCAAGGACAGAGGTGGAACTAGAGGATAGGAGACCATGGGGGACAAACACAACATCAGACTGGCTCTCTCTGTTGCTGTATGCCAACAAAAGGGGAAAACAAAGTTTTCCCAGTAATCCCTCAGTGTTGATTACTCACACCAGTGCACAAAAAGAATTTGAGGCATAGCTTTCTGTTTTCCTGTTCATTCACTTGCATTCAGATGTTCATGGGCAGAAAAAGAATGGGAAATTACACAGTGCCAGAGCCCTGGGGACCTGCCTATCCCTGCCCACGGCAGTGGGCTCCCCAGCTCTGCCCACGGCTCAGGACCCTATTTCAGTCCCCAGGATCAAACAATGCCATGGCAGAGCATTGTGTGGGGAGATTTTCCACAGTCTTAATGAGCCTTCATCAGAAAGATCACTGAAAGGAAGTTTTCCTGGTTTGTAGAGGTTTGTCATTTGCCTGAGAAAAGCCTTATATTAAACTTCATTTGGTCAAAAGCAAACAACACATTAAAAATTCATTGCATATACCCAAGCATGATAAGATGGGACATACTTAGATTTGAACCGGACTGCTACTAGCATTGTACAGAATGTTTACTCGGTGGCTAAAGCATGAAGGGTTTTCAGTATCCTACAAAAAAATTGTGCATCCTGCATTTTTTTTCTTGGGCTTCTTTTCTTACTATCTTTTAAAAAAAAATACTAGTTTTAGAATAACTACACCAATTTTGATACTTGCAGGACTATTAAATTTGTGCTAATTCCCAAATTAATAAACATATGCACAAATGCACTAGAATATCAAAAGCCCAGAAAATTTGTCTGTCAGGAATATATTTTTATAGCCATGAGGTACATGTTTTACATAGGTCTGAAAGAAATCTCCTACATCATAAATCAAGGCTTCTACTTTTTCAAGCCACCACACACATGACTTTATAAATTTATTGAGTTCCATATTAGAAACTGGGATTTTAATCTCATTACTACTACTGGATGGCTGTTCAAAATGTCATTTCTATAAAGGTTAGAAACTCTTCCCTAATTCACAGCTTAATTGTGTTTACACAGTTAGTTTCTGTGCCAGGCTCATCCTTTAATTTAACTAGTCTTGCCTTCCCATTTTTGCAATGCACTTTCAGAAACAAGTGACATCACCTCACAGCTTTCGTCTTGCTGGGCTAAAGAAAACCAGACTTCTTTGGAAGGGTTTGCCTTTTCAGTCTTTATCCTAACATCTTGTGTCTGAGCCAGCTGCAGGTTTTTTTGATTGCAAATGACCAGAATAATTTACTGTGTTCTAGATAATAACTTACACATCATAAAAAAGTATCAATCACTTATGAATTATAGTCTGTTTTGGTAACACTGTACTTTGCCCTTTTAGAAGATGCATGGCTCTCCTCTCATTAGGTAGAAACATGTTTCTCTTTATGGTAGTTTGAGTGCTGACTTCAGTGAGGCCAATATTTAAGCTCTACTTTTCAGCAGATTTAGGAGTCACGGATGCATCTCGACATTTTGTGAGCAAAATAAATCCTTTTAATTATAACAAAATGTTAAAGCTCCACAAATGTTCTATGGATATTACACTACAGGGAAATGAGGCAATACTTTAAAAAAAAATTCAACCAAATATTTAAACTGAAGAAGAGATGAACGGGGGAATAATGTTGTTCTCTTGATAAATGGGGAGTTATACTTATAGTCCTTCCTTCCCACTGTCTCCAGAAACTGGAAGAGCTATCTGTTTTTAATGACATTTATCTCTGACATATATTTGATCAGTATATGTATCTTCTAAGGAAGCAGTTTGGACAAAGAAAGGCAGAGTATGACTACACATGTGGCTCAGGTAATAATTAGTGGTTTACAGCATTTATCTAGACTGAATCAAAAGTGACTTTTATTTGCTGTATAACAAGTTCAAATTCATCTTGCATCCAACCCAGTATATCCAACTGTTGCATTTTAAATATCAGTCAGTAGCATCTCAGCAGAACTGTTGCACCTGCAGCAAGAACCTTTCTCCTGTTTTACTAACAGGCTGCTGGCATGAGTAATAGAGAATTTTCCTGAGACACAGACTCCAGGATCTGATAAAAATTGGCAATATATCCTGATGGCATCCTGTTGCATGTCTTTTCTTCAGTAACCTCAATATCAAATTTAATTATGTAGGTTGAGCTTTTTAGACTTGTCTCAGGATATAAAATTAATTCCCATAAATCTCATGCGCTCCACATTCTGGTCTGTGCAGAGGTTAGTGAACAATTGTCCCCCTGCCTTGCTGTTCAAGAGGGCTTTCAAAAGGTCTGCAGTCTTAGGCATAAATATTATTGAAAGACTGACAGACTTCTGCAAAACTAATTTTCCCATCCTCTTATCAAGGATTTGTAGACAAACAGGCACCTAGAAAATGCTGTTTAAAAGCTGAACTGTGCAGACAAATGCTTCTAAATGGAATTGGCTGCCTTAGGTATATTTATTTGTTATTTTGCCTATTTCTAGCCAGGTTCATTCTTCCACCTCTCTTCCCCTGGAGTCTTAGTGAATAGCTGTTTCACTTCCAATTGGTTGAAAAAGAAACAGCAGAGAAGATGAAAGCTCACCTGAGAGGTATTAGGAGGAATTGTATCGCTCAAGTTTTCCATAGACTACCAAGTCAGTTATTCACTGTTGAAGACTTGGCACTCAAAAACTGATCAAGAGATGGTCAGTGTCTTGCCAGTGTTAATCTGAGAGCTAACTGTCACAAACACAGATTGATTGCGGGTGTGACTTTCGGGCAATTGTTATCACAATTCTATGTATTTTATGGCATTTTTGGGTCCTTCATGCACTCAGTCTTTTGAGACTAGTGTAATTGTCCAATTATCCACAAGGATATCCTCAATGGCAGTTTCACAAAGAAATACAGAAGGCATTTGTGGAATAGCATGAGCACAGAATGCATGTCCAATAGCCTCAGCAGTGCATTTTAGTAGCATCTTATAAACAATGGACTTAACTCTGCATTTATGTGTAACGGGTATGATTTGTCAGCACAGTGGTAGTCTGTTTAAAATACGAAGCAGTGAAGTTATAGTTGCATAAATTGAATTGGCCAGCATTTTTCCAATGGGAAATTTTATTTGATAGAAAAAGATTTTTGTAGGTAATAATTCGTAAATTGCAAGTATTCACAGTTTAGTTTCCAGAGTGGTGGAATTTATGATCAAGACAGGAAAGCTCTTTAGCCACAAGAATGGCTGGTAGCCTGAAGTTTTAAGAATGAGGTGAGAGATCAGTATGAAGATGCTCTTCTGTGGGATTCAGAAGAATTTAATCTGCAGACTTTTCATTGTTAGATGAGCAGCCTGATCATCACACATTTCAACTACTCTGGATGCATCCAGAGGAGCCTTTCAGAGGGTTCTACTTTGCATTAAAAATGCATTAAGGGAGAATAAAAGAGATTCATTTCAGCACTGCTTTTGGGTAGAGGAGATGAAAGTTCAGATACTTGTTCTGAAGGATGTTTATTTATACATGTAGCAAGTAGCAGCTCCAATAAGATACACTAGAAAACACTTCAATTTCCTCAAATGCTTAGTAGCCTGGTGGGCTAGACATTCATCTGGAATTTCAGGCTAAAGTTTCAATTGCAAGACTTAATCACATGGAATAAGAACTTTCCCATCTTAGGAAAACACGCAAATATAAATGTGTGAGAATCCCCATATTTCATGGTCTTAGCATCAACCTCACGTGTACTGGGAAGTATCACAAAGCATAAGGAACCCACAGCACTCTGCACTTTGGAAGTCCTCGCTCTGGCATTTGACCTCACAGTACATACCCGTAGCAGCGTAGAAGGTACCGGTGTCTCAGTGGTACCATCCTTTGGTTGTATCAAGTGATGTTCAAGCAATTTCCTTTGTCCAAGGTTGCACTAACTGTAACTGAGTGCTCCCAGGGCCTATTGTGTAGTGATAAAAAAGATAACTGTAGTAGCCTAGCAAGAATTCTCCTCTCATTCAATCCTTCAAATACGTGCTGTCTAATATGTATGAGTCTCCAATATTGTGAAATAAATGACCCATCTACAGCACAAATTCATGAACTACTAAATAGAAGTTCTACAGACAGATTTAGGATAACTGGGGACTAAAAGATGTGACGCAAAAACTATTTTCATTCCTTTCCATATTAGGAGGGATCTATGCTGTTAGTAACAAGAAAAGCACAGTTTTGTCAGCTAGTTTTTCTGAAGCTTGGCGCTTTTTATTTTTCTTTAGGATAATCTCAAAGTGCCAAAAATATTTACACTTCTAACAGAAATAAAAAATTTGCACACACCTAAAGCCATTTAATCTGAGTCATGTCTATTTTCTTCTCCTTTCTGCTTTCATCCTACTACATTTATTGTTGTTTTCTTGCCAATGGATAGACATAAATGCTGTTGCAGGAACAACTGGAAAACAGGAACACATATTTATGTAAAGTAGTATTGATTCAACTTTAAAAAATAAAATAAAAAAAAAAGAAACAGAAAAAGAAAAAGACAAAGAAACCAAGACTTTCAGTGTTGTGCTGAAAATCATTATGACCAGGGCTGCTTATGTGCAAAGAATACCTGACTGAGTTCTTCTGATATTCCTTAAGTCTGCTATGAATTTACAGAGTTAAAATTGTTATATGTAGTTAAAAGTCTCTGCCCAATATTCATCATTAGATGTAGATCCTTGTGTTGTTTTCTTTTAGTCTCTGAACAGTGATGGCTGTTTTATTTGTTTATGCAGCTCTGTGCTCTATGGCTGACAGCTCCACATTTGGGAACATCTGAGAAAGAGGTCACATGACCTTTTCAAACGCGGGAAAACTCTGTTCTTCTCAAGATGACCTGAAATGTTCTAATTATTGGTTATTCCCTCTAGTTGGTGATGCAGCCAACAAGCACGTAAAGTTCAGTGAACCCACAAGTGTACAGCTGTTATCTTTGACTTGTGGCCAAAATAAAAATTGGAACAAAATTCACCCAGACAAGTATAAAGCCTCCTGTTTAAAGCAGTTATTTTCTAAGCCAAATAATCAGATTGAAACTAAGGAAGAGTGAATCCTTTTTCTAGAAACACTGATTCAAACCAGGTCAACATTTCAGAGATGAAATGTTAACACAGATTACTGACTTGACTGCACAAGTCTCCCAAAGAACATCCAAGTCTCACATCTATTAATATGTGTTCAGTTTTACCTCGTAATCCAATTGTTCCAATTCCATCATGTATGTCATCTTTTCTTGCAGTCTGGAAGTTGATTTTATTTGCCTCCTGCATAACCAAGGTGAAGGTTGAAAGATGGCAGTGGTAGGTCATCTGGAGTAACCTTTGACACATACCAGTTATATCTGTCTGATGTACCATTTTGGACCAGCCAGAAATGAGAAAGCAGTAATTCCTTACTCTTTTCAACATTAATGTCCATAAATTTCCATTATTAACTAATCTGGGTCTTCTTATACGGGGTCAAATAGGTATGATAGAGATCAGAACCATAGCAGAAATTGCAGACACCTCCTTTTCCTAGTGCTTATCCAGGCACCTCTGTCTGATCTGCTCTTCAGATCAATTCTGTACTACCTGAGACTATAGGGAAAGGAGACAATGTAATCAGAAATAAAGTTTCACAGTGCTTTTCATAGCTGTGCTTGCTCGTGTTGTACAGCAAACAGATATAAAAAGCTGATTCCTGAACATATGTAAGTCACATCCACAGTAAGCCAGAGGAGAGAGATCTTTCCACTACAGTGAATGTGTGTACCAACTCATCCGAATGGGTATTTGATTTCTGTTGAACTGTATCATGAGTTGCAAATCAGCTTCTACTTTCCAGGTAGTATAGCCTGCCTGACTGATAACAAGGCTTAATTAATGTGCATCTGAAAAGCTCCTTCATGAGCCTTTATTTTGAGACAAGGCACATTTCTACAGGGAACATTGCAGGTCTTACTAGCAGATGTAATCCTATCCAGAATTCCCCCTGCACTATCTGTTTGTGACAATAACAGAAATGCAGCAGTGCACTGAGATAATACTTTTTCAGGACAGAAAGCACCTTGTTACACTGGATGCAAAACTAATTGTAACTAAAACTTCTGACAGCAAATTCAGTAATAGTTCACATTTTAGATTATCTGCTTGGTAATGTCATCAGCAACAGTTTTCAGAAGTCTGTTGAACAAGTGAATGGGTGTTCTCACAGTACACCTTAAAAACCAGTGGCTGCCATTCTTTCAAAGGATGGGTTTAAATGCAATGTGTTTTTAAAGGAACTCTTTTTTGTATTGGTGGATTTTTCATCAAACAAAAAAGAACGTTTTTCAAGGTAATGCTTGATAGACTGACAAATAACTGGCAGCTTGTCAGTGGTTGGACAATTATGTCTATAAAGGCAATGTTGCAGTCAAATGTTTCTACAAATGTAGCAGGCCATCAAAACATTTCATTGCAATTTTTTTGCATGTTAGGGAAAAAAATGCTAGCAAAATACATCCCCTCCTAAACTTTTTCCTGTCTCTAAGTAGCCAACAATGTCTTAGGCAAGAAATTTATTTTATCTTGTCTTTTTCCTTTCAATAAATATTATTTGAATATGTTAAGCAATCTTTCTGCTTCATTTTCTTACTAAGCTATCTCCCCACTCTGTGACCAGACAATTCACAAATAAATTGCTGGATAGAGCAATATATAAGTAGTCATCTTCAAACTGCAGGTAGTGAAGTGGACCTATTTTTCCTCAGTATTCCAGGTATTAAAATTTCTTTCCTGTGGGACAGCTCAATTGCTTGTCTCAGGTTTTGGGGTGGTTTTTTTCCCCTCCTTCCTGATCATGTTGGTTATCTTATCTATTTCATGTTTTACTTGTGTTATTTGAAGTACATTTTTCCTAGAAGACAAAGGGAAATGAAAGCTATTACCAGGAGGCAAATAAAATGGATTAATCTCTATGTGATAGAGTACTCAGATTTCAAGATAAAAACTGAAGAATTATCATGGAAGGTTATGAGAGATGCACACACACTACACAGAGGGAGGAAAGAGTATCACACCAAATGATATAAATTTAAATAAATTTGCTACACAAGAAATCTGCCCCTTATAAAGTACACATTACAAGTAAAAAGCATACCAATAGATTTTCAGATCAATTACAAGTAAAAGTCTTGTATCATTAATTGATTTTTGACCATCCAAGCTGACTCATATTTATATCTCCTCAGATCCTTCTATGCATTTCTGGTGCAATTTCTTCTGCAGGAGGAGCGGGGCAGAGTCAAGTGCTTGGATTAGGGAATGAAAGGGTCTCCTGCTACTTCATCAGAAGTCAGTTACTTGTGGAAAGGATATCCAGATGGGGAAGCTTGGTCTGTTGCCCAGAAACCCTGCTTGTGCAGGACATGAGTGAGAGTTTGACAGCCACAGAGAACATTAGTTTGCAGCTCAGGTGGGTATGTGGCACAGTCCCACCTGATGAACCATTCAGATGTTCCTGGTTTCTGCAGAGCTGATAAAATTTTTTTATGTTTTGAGAGAGATGGAAAGGGATGTCCATCAGGCAGAGTAACAGGGAACTTAAACATCAGCTGGAAGAAATGCTGGAGAGGAAATATTAATGAAAAGATACAAAGACAGCATGATCTTAAGAATTTGATGTGATATGATAGGAGACATAGAAGAAAAGTAACGTGTGGATAGCAGTCACTGAGGGGATGGCAGATGAGAATGCTGAGTTTGTTAGAAAGGCTAAAGAGAGAGTTGGGTGAGGACAATGCCAAATATTTGTGTGAAAGAGAAGGAGTCCATGTGTGTGTGTGTGAATAATCAAAGAAGTCATTCATTGAGACATCAGTGAGAAGCCAGGCTGTTTGAATGGCTGTAGGAAAAAAGGTGCCATGATGTTGAGTAAGAGGAGGAAAGGAGAGGAAGGAGGGAGAGGCAGGAAGTAGATGCTGTTTGTGAAGGATGATGAAGTGATGCTTTGCAGGGTCAGAAACGGCATGGGACAGTTACAAACCAGAAAAGTAGGCTGAGGTGGTATCTGGAATGGAAATGAGTGAAGGATTTATGGAGGATTATTTTCATTCAGATATCTGGTGACTTGCAGGGCCAAATGGTGGAGCAGTGTCCATGAAGTGAGTGTGCTCAGCCGAGGTAGGCATGATACTGCTGTGTCTTGTGGCCACAGAGAGGCTTGTGCCAGCATGCTTAGCCCTCTGAATGTTAGAGGAGGAGATTTGCTACTAACAGCCAAACAAGCCACACCGCCATTAGCCAAACAAGTTTAAAGAGTGTTTGCTACACTCTGAGAGGAAAAATGATTTTAAACATTTAGTGTCCTAGATTTGCAGTTATCCTCTGCACTGGTGCATCACAGAGCAGCATTAAGGTTCCTGACTTCACACTGTAAAATGCAGAACAGTAGGGCTGCAGGGTACAGAGTTGCAAAGTTTGTGATGAAAAAAAGATACCATAAACAGATCAAGGTGTTCGTCTGCTATAAACTATGGCAACATCAGGATTGTTGGTTATATGGCATAGTTGTTCTGTTAATCAGTTAAACTGTTGTCTTATTTAAACTATCTGCAGGTAAATTATTCTCTGTTTAGGAGGAAAAAAATATATATAAATGCATTAGAAGGACATCTATCATCATTTATCATCTGAACAGAAGGAACAAGGTCTACTGTACTTGGGATATGAGCACGAAAAGATCATGTTAGATTTATGAGTCTGCTTGAGAAAAAATCTCTTCTATTTCCTGTCCTGCAGAGCCCCCTATCTATGGGCTTGTTCTGTGCAACTTGACTAATTTTGGGGATGTCTTGTAAACTCATTTCATTTCCCCACATACAATAAGATTTTCCTTGACAAAAACAATGTTCTGTCTTTCTTTTACAACGGCTTGTTAAGTTTTGTTTTGCTCTTGAAAAAAAAAGGTTTTCTTTGAACCTCATAGAACTGCAGTTTGTAAGTTGATGCTGCTGCCGTGCCAGGTGAAGGAAATTAAAATATACAGAAACACAGTGCAATGGGTCCTTCTGAATATTTAGGCACACACATAAATTGATTCCAGTTAGTGCTCACTGATACAGTTCTGTAAGATTAGAATGATTTTTAATGAAGCCCAGAATCAATATGTGCTGGTCATGAGATGGAGTGAGTCTGTTCCTTCTACATGTGACACCTTTGATTTCTTAGCAAATCAGATGCCAGCAAACATGGCAAAAATTTGTGCAAAGAAAAACACCATCAAAGGACTTCAGGGAAAGTTTCTCTCCTGCCTCAAATGAAAAAGTGATATTTTCCCATTCCTATTTATATTTTAAGTGTGCACATGGAAAAGCAGACTTCTACAAAATAAATTACTGGCATAGTGAGTGATCATAGTGAGTTTTATCTCCTTTTCCGCTTCAAATTTGCCTATGCTGAAGCCAAAAATGCAGTGCAGCTCCTGTAAGCTTCGAGCTCTGCTACAACAAAATGTAGTAAAAACAACACAGAGCTTAAATCTTGCAGAAGAAGTCTGTGCAGACCTCAGGCATGTAACTAGGAGACATAACCCTGCTGGGCTCCCATCTGCCCTCATGACACTGCTAGCAGGATCCAGATTCACTAATGTTAAAGCAGCCTGTGCTACATCAGGATGAGCAACGCTCTTAAGTTTGTAGTTAAGAGTAGAGTGACCAGGGATAAGTCGTTCTTGGCTCTGGCCTCATTTCAGTGGGTATGGTGGAACAATCCAGCACCAGTGAACACAAGTGTGTTGCTACATAAAAGAGGGCCAAGGAGCTTGAGCACTGGACCTTGACTGTCATTGTAAGATTATTAGGTTTTCACTTTTCTGTACATTGGTCTGCACCCTTTAAGTCCAAGATGGACTTTACATGATAATTTGTAGACAGACACAGCACAGTTCAATCTGTGGTCTGAGTCAGACAAGCATGGGACAGTGTCAGTATTAAAGCCATGCTGTGCTTTAACTCAGTCCTGTGCTGCTATAATCAGCATTGGCTGTATTTGTTTTTAATTAATTCTGTCAGCATCTCTTAAATATTTTTCAGCTTGGGCAGCTATGAGTCTGTATGAAACCTAACCGTCTCTGCCTGGGGCTTTGGGACTTTGGCAAGGGCTGGGTATCTGTCTCCCAAGGCATGGTACTGCTGAGCTATATCTAACTCCTAGGTGCCAAGGAAATGCTAAGACCAGAATTCTGTTTCTGATAGTGGCAAAAGATAATGTTTTCTAGGGAGAGCACGTGGGCTTGACTTCTTTCTATGCTCTTTCTCCTTATACTCCTATGGCATCTAGAATTGCTGTATTAGAGTAGTTAAAGTTGTTGCATTCCTGTCTAGTCCTTTTATTACCCCTAAAGAGATGTGCTGTCTATGAATTTATCTAACTTCTTTTAAGTCCTGCTAATACTGTCTGCTTCCATAGTCTCTGTGCTCAAAACACTACCTGCTGCACAAAAAAAACCCTTCTTTTATTCAGTTTAAACTTAACTCCAACAGTTCAATCCAGTTTAGTATGCAATATTGTTGTAGTTTGACATGGGAGGAAAATGTAGGGAAGTGATGTAGAAGGAAACAACAGTTTGTTTGCTTCTACAAATAGCAAATAATAATTTAGCAAATAACAGTTCTGCATTCAGCTAATGGATTGCCTTCATTATTTTTCAAACTTTGTTCATGTCCTCTCTCCTGCTTAGCCTCTCCAATATGAAGATTCTCAGCCTCTACTCCTTATAAAGCAGCTGCTCCTCATCATAGGCTATTCTAACTGTCCTTTTCTGCACTCTTTCCAACTCCACTACACCCTTCTTTGAGATGGGTGAACAGAACAGAAATGAGGACAGAATGGCACACAGAACTCAGTGTGTGCACAGCTGAGCTTTTGTACAGAAGCAAAGTGACATCCTTTCTTGTCCACAGCATCCATCCTGCTGGTGACCAAGATTTTGCAGGCTTTTTTGGCAGCCCCTGCACACTAACTCAATGATTCAGAGAACTGCCAACTCTGCTGCTTTAAAATCTCTTTCACTGGATTTAATACAAGTTCTGATGTCAGCACCATGTAGACAGGGTTCAGATTCTTTTTTTCCTAGGTGCATTACTTCATGTCTGTCTACACTAAAGTTCGCCTGCCAGCCTGTTTGCCTTAGGTGGCCTTGTGTCTGCAGACTAGGAAATGTTACTGTTTTTCCTTCTCTAAGACATTGATGATCTCTGGGAGACCACTGAAGATTCTTTTTCATTTAGAAACAAGACCAGTAACCTCACTGTGTAGCACCTAATCTTTGTCCAGCTTCCAGTCTACAAAAGAGCACTTTCACGACTTAAAGTGGCAGCTTAATTTCTTTCATAATCTTTGACGTAGAATTTTATCAAAGACTTAAAATAAAAAATGTCCGAATATATTATTTAGGCAGGTATTATCTTTGTCCAGGTACCTCCTGTTGAAGTAAAAGCAGATTAGTCTTGCAAGATTTCACTATACAGAAGCTGTGCTTACTCTTTTTGCAGCAATCCCTGTCCATTTGGGCTCTCAGTGATGTCATTCTCTGTTATAAACACCATCATCTTAACAACAGTGGAAGCCAGTATTCCCAACCTAGTCTGTAGCTCTCAGGATCTCCTCTAGTACCATTTCTATAGGTGGAGTTCATCCACCTGTATGTTGGCACAATAACTGCTTGTAAAAAGAGGCTTCATGACTCGGCCAACACCTCTACAATTTCACATTCAAACAAATAAAATACATGGTGGTGAAGGTGGTCAATTAAGTATTTTGGTACCTGGCTAGACATCCAGCTTTGCATATACTGTGGTTTCTCCAGTAGCACACACAGTGCACATCCTGTGTTCCTTAGAGCCTCTGTGTAAAGATGATATTGCCTTTGGCAACTACAGAATGTCTTTCACTCCCAGCTTCCAGGAAAATGGAAGATGCTAATACTCTCATGCTGTTCTTCACCTTGTACTTGCTGTTTCGCTCAGTATGTCAGTACTTGAAAAGTGCCAGGCATATGCTGGTTGCTGCATGTCGCTCTTGCTGTCTCGGAGTCTTGAGACACATACATTAGATATGTGACATATGCTAAGAGTGAACTGTTGATGTTTGAAAAGGATTTCCACTGCTGAACACAAGCTTTGTGAGTGATAGCCCTCCAGCTTCTCCTACCTAATTCTCTGTGTGTCCCCTGACTATTTAACTCTGTGCTCTTATGAGGCTGCACAGTACGTGCAGCATGTGGAATTTGCAATATAACTATTCAGTGAGTTTAATCAGTTGTTATCAACCTTTTTTCAGCCTCTGCTTTGGGACGATGAACTTGGAAATCCAAAATGCTTCCACCCCCTGACCTACTGCGCATTCTTTCATTTGATTATTTTTCTCTTGCCATTTAAGTATTAAATTTTTTTTAATTTAGCTCTTATTTCCCCTCTTCTCTGTATTTATAGCATATTTTAATATATTTATTCATGTTTTCTTACTTGATTCTTTAATCCATCTTTCAGTTTTTCCTTTCTCCAACCCATTTTTTTCAGTCCCTCATTCTACAGAGTTTGGGAAGCTGATATTTCCAGAGCCAAATTAATTACTTGGGTTAGAAGGAGTGTCATTATATAATCAGGGTGTGATGGGTTAGAACAATCTGGCACAAAGGGCTACAGTCCAAAACAGGTCAAAATCCTGGATATCATCTTGACAGGTCAAAATCCTGAATATCATCTCTTTGGTAGTTGTAAACTAAGCTTTATTTAGACTGGATGATTCAATGGCACTTACACTAGCAAAAAATTCAGCCCTTGATAACGTTTTAGTGAATGAGACCTGTGCTGTGTGCTAGGATTTTTCTGTGCTGAAGAAACAAAGAAATCCAAATAACTAGGTAATGGCTGCATCACAATGGAAATAATTATCTAAAAACATTGCACCTACCAATTCTGATCCAAGCATAATCTTAATCAAGCCTCTATTAATATCATTGCTAGCATGAACAGCAAAAACAGAGTCATTGAACCTGAAGTGTTGTAAGTGGGCTTTTTACTTCATCAAATAGAACTTCACAACAAATTTGAGATAGGGTAGGAAGGACATAGGTGCTGTCTGCTACATTTTATCCAGGAGGAGCAAAAATGCCTCGCTTACATGTAGGAATAATATTGTAGACTTTAAAGGGCTTTAAATGAGGTACATATGATAAAACAGATTGGGGGGGAAAGTACAAGTTTGACGAGTATTTTAGGGTGATTTAGAACAATTTGCATAGTGGCTGGGCATGACCCAGATTTGCCTTCCTTCAGTCACTTCAGGAATCTGGTCTAAGTATATTTTGGGTGAAGATGGATAGATGAAGCAAAGGTAATTTTTTGCAGATTCACTTTTGCATATAATGTCATTGTGATGGTCTGATAACTAGGGTTATGCATGATCTAATTTCGGAGGATGATGTCATATTTCATAAGCATCCAGCAGAGATGATACAATCATTTCACAGAGGGAGCTGTATGATGTAATTGCCAGCAACACCACATGGATCAGTGACCCAGCAGGTTACATTCAATTCATATTTTATATGGTGCTAATATGTCTTTTTTAGCCGTTTTTTCATCTGAAGATGCCACAGGGAAGAACTTTTATTTTATGTTCAGACTTTTTATTTTAAATCTGACTTTCTTGTTTGTTTTTAAAATAGAGTAATTCAAAATGTCCCAAGATTTTTTTTTTTTTAACTTTAGGCGTTTCTACTTGTTTTGCCCACTTTTTAACCTGATACTAATTGAATTTGCATGGTGAGGGTTTGGTAGCAGGAGGCTGCAGGGGGGTTTTACATGGGTGATTTCTCTGAGGAGCTGCCAGAAGCTTCCCCCATGTCTGCCAGAGTCAATGCCAGCTGACTCACACGTCTCCACTAATGCCTGGTCATTCTGTTCCACAGCCTTCCTTCTGCCAGCAAGATACTACCAGCTCATAACTAATCATAGGATGCAAACAAACAGAAAATCACATTATTATCCCCTTGCTCAGATTTTTGTTGAGGCTAAGTGCTCTTTGAGGTCTTTAACAGTCCTGCCTAAATAAAGATTGGGTTAAGTAAGAGTCAGTCCTCTGAAACTGAGAATAAGGGAACTAAAATTACTTCCACATGCAAACAAAGCAGAGACCGAATTCAGAATTCAGACAAAATTGTGAGGCAACTTTACTTTCTGGGCCTCCCCTCCATTCTTGCCTCATGAAGGATTGTTGAGGAAATTAATTTCTGTCCTTTCAACTCTTCTCTTTCTTCCAGCACTCTTCTTTGCAGGTACATGTTCAGTTGCACTGATCTCTTCTTTATGCCCTCTTTTCTTTCTTTCGGTATTTTTCCCCCTCTCCCCCATCTCATTTACTTTCATGCTTCCAAGGTCTGTTTCTGAGATTATGCAAACAAAGATGCAAATCATTCAGATTCTTTCTCTGAGATGATTGGTACTGTGGTCCTTTGCATATTCTTCTTCAGATTCTAAAGAACAGAAGCCTAAACCCCAAAATTTTATTTCACATTTAGCATGTGATCATAAAAGAGGGTACTTGTGCTGTGCAGAGTTTAGAAGTAAATAGTTGCCAGTTTTGACTTCTAATTACATTTAAAAAAAGATCAGCAGCACGTCCCAGTGGCAAATTTCAGTGTCGTGCACTTTTTTTTTTAGTAGTCCAGTCCCAGAATAAGAGGCTTTGCTAGTGTGGAATCTTTTGAAATTGCTTAATCACAGATGCCCACCAAGGCCCTTTTCCCATAGTTACTAAAGGAAAAGTGGAGTTCTCCCCTAGCAGACATCTCCTGTTTGACTGTACATGCATTATGATATCGCACTCGGCTTCCATAGCTCTTCCTAAGGCTTCAGCAGCAATGGCCAGTGACAGCAACACCCCTTTGCTTAGCAAAAGAGTTTACCACAAAGGGGACTAACACTGCTCTTGTGGCACCCTTGCTCTCCACCCATACAAAGCCAGAGTGGTTCCAGTGGGGAGCTGCTCTGTGCAGCTTTCTGTGAAGTCACCTTAGGCAACACATGCGCTCTCTGAGCCCTGACATTACTGTCCAGCACACATTGCTTGTGCATTTGTGTAGGAGAATTGAGAGTTTGTTTGACAGGAATTCATACTAGGAAGAATAAAAGTCAGCACAAGTTTTGATGAAGTGGGCATTGCTTTGTCAGTCAAGTCCAAATGCAAAATGTCATAGGAAGAGCTGTGAACACAACAGACAGAGAAATACAGCTGTAATTTTTTTTCTTCTCTCTTACAGGAAAAGAAAGATTGGGTTTTTGTCTCTATTTCGATACTTTGGAAAGACACAAACATTACTCTGATCTGACTGCATAAGTATTTAAAAGATACAGACCTCATTGTTTGATGTTGAATCAGTATTAAGGAAATTCCAAAGATGCAGCAATCAAAAATTCAATTTAAAAGTAAAAATATATAAAAAAGTGGAAAAGTAGTCAGATTTTGTTAATGTCATCAGAAGTGCAAGGTGTGAAGAAACTCAATTTACAAGATGTTATCAGTCCAAATGATTTTGAAAACATAGGTATTAATCCAGCTTTCCTGATGTCCACAGTAGCACCCTGGTATTCAAACTGAATTTACTGTTTGGTAACCCTGCTCAGTTATAGTCAGATGTGAACTAGATTTGACATCCATGTTTTAAAATTACCTCTCTAATCTCATATTTTTTTTAGTTGTTAAAAATTGCATAGGGACCAGTTTGACTCTTTTCATGACTCTTTTCACTTGTAAGCATATTTACTCAGAAGTTGTTTCATTTTCTTATTTTTCATTCATCTCTGATTGTTCACATGTAGGTGGTCACAGCCCTTTATAAAGCAGCTGTTTTTCCTGGATAATGTATGTTAAAAAATTGAAAAAAATTGACATTCCACTCTGTCATCATGAATATGTCTTTATGATAATTCTGGATAAAAATGTATTTCTTCCTTATTTTTACCCATGGGTCCTTCAGGCAGTCACTGTCCATTATCTTAGACAGATATGGACACTAATAATTGTTGCTTTAGAGACTAGCTGTTAATCAAATGCTTCAAAATGCAATTCTTTTGGTTCCACATTGTATAAAGAACTGTCTTGTCCATTTCTTTCCCATTCTCACCTTGCACAAACTTTTGTGTATGCTTAGATAGCCCTCTTTCCTTGACTATGATCTGTCCACTCAGTTGTGGTGAATTTCTTTAATGATAAGAAATAAAAATGGCGTGCTCCAGAGCAAGGGGCAAGAACAGAAATTAGAGGAATGTAAGGATGTTGTAGTCTGTTTGATTTTTACAATGGATTCCCTGATTTCTTTGGGGTGTGATTGCCCAATTTATGCTTTTACAGGAACTGAAATCACGCAATTACTTTGAAAACATGTCTTGACAAATATGGCTGTGCAAAATGCAGTCTCCATCATTTCCTCTTACTCCTCATCTTTCCACTTACTATTTGTGGTTTGTTCTCTTCAGGAGGAAAAGAGGTTGTCTTCTGTTTAGACAATGATATCTTTTTACCTCTCATCTTTTTTTGTTCAAGCACAGACCTTCAAGTAGAGAAAATGGATCTACCTATAACTGTAGATGTCCAATTCATAAAGCTCAGTGATACAGAGCAATATATACAGTATGACATTTTCTAGTCAGGCCTCAACATAATAGCTAATATAATCCACTTAACAACTTCAGACATTTTTGAAATCTCTCAAAATAATTTTATTATTTGGTTACAATTAGCAATTTTAATAGTACTCCCTTCTCCTTTGTCTTGGGGTGAGACATCCTTTTATCACAATACACTTTCCTTTAAAGCCTTTTTATTGCCATCTTGTTAATGTTTTCTGGCCATGATACTAATTAAAAGATTGAAGTATTCTTCTTTCATTCAATATCTTGCAAGAAAAAGTGATTTAAAGAGCAACACTAAGCATAGAAAACTCATAAACTTCCACCTAAATAAGCAGCTAGAGAACTGTAGATGTTTTAGATTGCATTGGTAAATGGTACAGTGTTATAGACCCACCAATACAGTTAATGCTAATTGTAACATACTTGTGTCAAAAATAGTGCTTTTTTTCTCAAACTTAATTTCTGATACATTTCACTTTCCATAGAGTAATTCTGCAAACCTAGTATCTTTTGCATTTCATGCCTGCTAATGGAAAGCTGGATTCATCTGTGCAAGATTCATCTGGTTTAAGTATATTAAAACAGACATGCTTGATGGAAAAGTGTCTCAGATATTTAGAGAAGATTTGGTTTTTACTTTTTCATGGTATTGTGTTATGTTACTTGGCTTGGCATAAACCGCAGAATGTTCAAGATCTTTCAAAGTCTGAATTTCTTGAAATTCTAATCTCATGTATTTGTACAGTCACATAATGCTGGTGGCTTAACTGTGGAATTAGAAGCAAATAGGATTTTCTTTTTTTTGCTATAGAAAATAGCATGAAGGTTTTGCCATCTAATTTCTGAAACGTTGTTTAAGCTTTCACATAAGATCTTTGGGCAGAAGCAGTGCTGTGTTCATTGTATACAATACCTGGGAGTAGAGCATTTTTCAAGAAGGGAGTACTGCTGCAATATCAATTGTAGCTGTTCTGTGAAGTAAAATTGTTGCTTTTTAAATAAGTCACTTTATCCTACTCTGCTTTTCTGGTGACTCAAATAACATTTTATAGGCCATTTTTTTGTTCATAATGCAATACAATATAGAATGCGATTGTGTAATAAAGAGCCTTATATGAAAGACAAAAGGAAGGAAGAAAAAATAGCTGAGACAACTGTTATAATGAAAACAAAATGTCATTAGGTAATTGAAAATATTAAAGAGCTATTATGTTTCTGAAGTGTCAATATTTTCCTCCATCCATAAGACAGAACATATACCTATGCTACATGTACAGAAGGTAAGTTTCTCGTCCCAGTTGCTCAAATTTAAAAAGTACACAAATGAAGTTAGTCTGGGCCTTCATCAGTCTGCTGCTTTGCCCATTGATTTAGCATGCTTGTATTTTATATGCACTCTGTTATTTACATCTGCTCAGACAGCTCTCCCACTATTACAGTCTAATATTTCACAACCTGTAAAACAGCACATTTATTTTTTTTCTGATAACTACTAGCTCTGAACATTTCTTTTTCTGCCCTATTTTCTTGGAAGGAAATAGTATTATGCAAGTGCCTACATCCATACAGCTGTGACAGAAATAGAGAATATTGGTCTGACTTCAACAAACTCCCTGAAAAATGAACTGAAAATATTCTCTTTGTGAGAATGCCAGTCTGTCTTTTACTGTTGCTTGTAGAAACACTGGCTCTGACCAAGGAAGGCTCTATCTCATACCAGCATCATCAATGTGAAACAATCTCATTAGCCCAATGAGGGCAAAAGTGGGCAAGATTTAACAGAGCTGATATGATCCGCAGACATTAGAATTGTTCTTTCCTGGATGGTGGCAGACAAATGTAGACTGTGTAGTGACAGAGAGGTCATCTCTGAATTTCAACATGAAGGAAAAGAAAGGTTCAGTTCAGATAATCACCTGGCTTTTTAACACTGCAGCTCTCTGTGTTCCCTTCTGAAATCTCTCTTAATGCATTCTGATATTATTTAGATTAAAAATGTCATTCACATTTGGATACAGCTAAACCTTTAGTGTCTCCTGTCAGTGTTCTGTTTTTACAAACACGGCTCTATTGACTAGGTGGAAATAGGGCTTTCTTATATTATTAGGATTATTGGCAAAATGACCTTCTACAGTTACTGGAAATCTCTCTCTCTCTCTGAAGTATGAGAGATATAGTATGAAAGTTTCTGAATAGCTGAAGTCCACAGTATGTAGATAGTAATTCTTCTCTCTCTTGGACTATACCAGATATTTTAATCCAGGGAAGAGCTATTTGTCCCACACATGACTTGTGGGCAGCCAAAGATATAGGGAATGACAGACATCAAGTGAGGTGCGATAATCCTGAGACAGTGTTTGCTTGGAAACCTTCCAGATCTGGTCTTACTTTTTTGCAGCCTGAGATCATCAGACTTGAAGCCAGAGCTAAACAGAGCTCCCGTCTCTCACAGCCAGTGGGTACAAGTTGTTCCTTTCTGCTGCAACAGTGACTGAGAGCCAGACTGCCCTTTAGACTCCCACAGCTGGGGAACATGGCACAAAAATGTGATGCCTCCATGACACGGCCCCTGATGTAGGAGAGAACTAGCCCTGACCTTCTCCACCTCCCTGCAGGAAACACACTGGTGAGGGAAAGGGAGGTGGGGAAGGAACTGGACAGGAAAACTTGCTTCAAGTGTTCTATGTTTGAAAGATTTTGCTGGAAATCTGAGTGAGTCTATGAGGAAAGAGATTAAGGGCAGGCTTGAAAAGCCCAGTCACAGAGCACGTTATCTATTATATAGCTGTACATTCACTCACATTCTGCCAGCACTGTATTTTCTCCCTTACCCATCCCTGTACATGTTAAAACTAGTGAGTCAAAGACACAGATCGAAGCTCTTTAGGTGGTGATTCCTATCTCAGTTTCCACGTAAAGGTACATCTCACAGACCTCTTCACAGTATATTCCTATATGAGGTATTTGCCATGATCTTTCCTGGAATAGGGACAGATCCTAAGCACACCTTCTTGAAGTCAGAGAGACAAGAATTTATCATTTCCTAATAGCAAAGTTGATTTCTCTGCTTTTCTTCAAGAATATACTTTCTGAAGTATTTCAGGATCCAGCACAGATTAAATTAATCTAAAAATGATAGAATGTAATAAAGGATTATACTATCTCAGTGATGCAACTTCACAGCTGTCACTTCTTTTTAGACTCTTCAGGATTTTTCCAAAACCACAAAATGTCTGCATTTTAAAATAGTTTTCTGAAAGGAGTAAAGAAAACATCAGTGACCTTAAAGCTTCATATAAATCTTTTTTTACTGTCTGATCATGGCAGAATGATGACAAGCAGCTTCATTTTTGCCCAAGTAATTAAACATTATTCCAGCCTTTCTGACCTCAACCTAATGATAAAAGATTGCACCCAGGAAGAGAGCTTTTGTGGGAGCCAGTCAGAGACTCTTTGCTTGCTTCAAGGATATATAAGTGCTCAGTTCACAGAAACATGCTAACTAGTTGGGGTTTTTCCCAGCAGCTTTTTGTTGCAGAGAAGTTTTGCACGTAGTGTCGAACTCATGTGGCACTTAGACCTGCTGGTGTGCCTGTTCTGGCCAGACTAGACCACAACTGCAAGATCCTCATGAAGATATTTTCTCTGGATGTTCCCTGAGGAAAGTGGGTAGGGATAATTTTCATAGAAACGTAGAAAGGTTTGGGTTGGAAGAAACATTAAAGATCATCTAGTTCCAATTCCTGTGCCACATGCAGGGACACCTTCCACAAGATCAGATTGCTCAAAGCCCCATCCAGCTTGACCTTGTACACTTCTAGGGATGGGACATCTGCATCTTCTCTGGGAAACATGTTCTAGTGTTTCACCACCCTCACAGTAAAGAATTTTTTTCCTAATTTCTAATCTAAATCTACCATCTTTCAGTTTGAAGCCTCTCCTCCTGTCCTATCACATTTCTCAAAAGTGACTCTCCAAGTCTCTTGTAGCCCCCTTCAGGTACTGGAAGGTGCTCCAAGGTCTCTCTGAAGCCTTTCTTCTTCAGGCTGAAAAACCCAAACTCTTTCAAGGACAGGTCTTCTTAGGAGAGGTGCTCCATTCATCTCCTCATCTTTGTGACTTTCCTCTGAACTCTTTCCAACAGGTCCATGTTCATCCATACAGGCCTACTGGTAGTTTTGTCTGAATTCCTCTGGATGTGTCACTCCTGAGCTTGAAGGAGGTGTTCCTTNTCTAAATCTACCATCTTTCAGTTTGAAGCCTCTCCTCCTGTCCTATCACATTTCTCAAAAGTGACTCTCCAAGTCTCTTGTAGCCCCCTTCAGGTACTGGAAGGTGCTCCAAGGTCTCTCTGAAGCCTTTCTTCTTCAGGCTGAAAAACCCAAACTCTTTCAAGGACAGGTCTTCTTAGGAGAGGTGCTCCATTCATCTCCTCATCTTTGTGACTTTCCTCTGAACTCTTTCCAACAGGTCCATGTTCATCCATACAGGCCTACTGGTAGTTTTGTCTGAATTCCTCTGGATGTGTCACTCCTGAGCTTGAAGGAGGTGTTCCTTGATATTAACCAGCCTTCTTGGAGCCCCACTATAATACTACTTTGCCCCTGCTTTCAATGGTGGAACTCCAATGCCCCTGCTTTTCCCCAGGTGGAACTCCATACACTACAGTAGGCCACTGACATAGAGCATGACACTTCCTCCTGGTTTCACCTGCCTGTCCTTCTTAAAGAGCCTGTAGCCTTCCTTTCCAATGCTTGCCATCTCACCACATCTCCATGATGCCAATGGGATCACAGCCCTGCAGGCATGGAGGGCTGACTCCATCTCTGACTCCTTTTGTTTATTCCCCCTGCTATATGTGTTTGCACAGGGGCATTTAACTGACTGACAATGAAGCTGATTTTCTGGCTGAAGTGGCTGGAATTCCTTTATGCTGCACTTCAGGTGCTCTCCTGACTTGCAATCCCTCTCCAGCCTCTGGGCATTTCTCACTGGCCCTAGCATCAAACTGATAGGAGTGGTGTGGATTGAAGTTCCCTTCCCCCAGCAATTTTGAAGCTCTGTAGTTTGACAGCATCAGCCTCCTCTATTGTTCCTTCACGGATATATATTTCTCTCACAGCTGGAGTTTTGGAGTTCAAAACTAAAGTAATAGTAGGAGAAACTGATGTTAATCTCCGTAGGCCCCATTAGCTCAACAACTTGCTTATTCTCTAATGTGTGATAGCAGGGTGCAAGAGAGGTTGTTATAGTGTTAGCCTGGCTTCCTGTGTGTCTTTTTGTCTTAGCAGCTCTGCAGAAATGCCAGCATAACACAAAAGTAGTTGTTGTGCTGTGATAATCAGGATTGCTGCCTTTCGTCAGTTCATTAGGAAGGCAAATATATCTCATTTACAAAGGAACTTTTTGACTGATGATTTAAGTACAGGATAGAAAGGCAGATACCTAAAAACATGTTTCTATCTCTGTAGTGTTTGGGGTTTTTAATGTCTTCTTGTTTTTTATTTTTGTGAAAACTTTTATTAATTATACTGTGCCTCAGTTTCCTTTCAGGTACAAGGAGGTTAATATATTGGAAACTTTTGATTGACAAATTTAATGTTTGTCAGGTACTTTGATGTGTTTAGATAAAAGGGTCTCTTGAAGTGCAAATTACAGAGGTAAGCATGGCTGAGGTGCAAGTGCCCTATCCCTATTTTGGTGCCAGCATCTGCCAGTCTTTTAACTGATTTTTTGTGAAAGCCTGTCTGGCAGCACTGTCTAATGCTCTGTTTCATTTTTTTAATGGGGAGAGCCTTGTTTTGCTAGGAAGCCATTGATTTGTTTTCTTTTCCCTAGAGAAAAGTTATTTTTATGGAGTGTTTAAGGATCTCTGTAAGTGGGATATATAATACATATTGTCTATCAGAGGTCTGGAAAAAGTATTGATATTTATTGTGCTAACTTTTCACCATGGAGGTAAAATGTCAGATTATAAGGGTCAATTAGTTAATGTTTAGGCCTGGGTACTTGAAGCTTGAAGTATGTTAAATCCATATCTAGCCGTACTTCAGAAAAAATCACTGTTTGGAAACATGACCTCAAGATGTACAATTGAGGTATCTTTGTTTATCTTAAGCCATCTCCTTTCTCAAGACATCAGGTATCACCTTTGTTGGGTGGGATCTTCTTTCTCCATTTCTGAGTAAGGTTTAAGAAGGAAGTTGTTCAGTGATTCCCCCTCTTTGACTCATGACCATCATGAGTTTAGCTTGCAAGAATAACAGAAGTAAGTCTGTTAGAGACTTCACATTGTCCTCTGCCTTCCTACTAGCTTCTGGTTCTGGGTATATTCCTTTGGTGTTACTTCATGAAATTATAACTAATATACCTACAGGAATTCTTGGAAAAATAAAAAAGGCAGATATTTTTAGGGGAAGGTCTTCATTAGGTTCTGTGAATGAACTCTTCATTTTTTAGAATGTGCACAGCATTAGAGGGAAAATTAGACCTTATCAACCAAAAGGGATTTCATGTCAGGGCAGAGGATATGTAAATTAGCCTTAGTCTGTTTTATCAGAGGCTTTTTCATCATATCTGCATGATGTTGAGAGAGGCTGGCAACTAGGGGAAGCTATTAATCTTGCATTGTTTTCACTGTACCACGTCTATTTTTGAAAAATTACCTTTGATTTAAGTGCAGTACTTTGAAGAAATAACTATAATTTATTAACCAAAACCTTTTCCAACCATCCACAGTGATATAATTTTTCATGTTTGTGTGCACCCATATGGTCTTCTAGCTATAGCTCCTGCGGGAATGCATTTGACTTTGTGCACTTGGTGTGTCTTCTAACTGATGAGCTCAGCACCTTCTAGGAATAAGTCAGTAGATCATCCAACAAGTTCACAGGGCATATCGGCTTATCATTGTCTTTTTTGAAAGGTCATAAGTAATATTTACATTATTAACTTTAAACTGTTCATTGAATATAACTGTCTATAGTAAGTACTCTCAGCAATATCTCATGGAATGCAACTAGTTATTTCCTATTAATTATCATAAAGTCTTGCACTCTCCTACATTTGTACCTCTAGAATTTATCAGAGAGGTGTACAGTTTCCAGGAATCTGCCCTAATCTCCAAAAATGAGGCATGCTAGGAGTCAAGAACACTTCAAGATCAGTGTATTTCAAAGAAAACGAGGACAAAAGGTAGCTCTATCAGAAGCAGAGATAAGGAAGCCTGGTATCCAAAGGGATTTGGTCATCTCATTGAATTCTTTGATCTAATTCAGCTGAAGTGTTTGCTAGCTTAAATGTTCCTAACATGCATTTTTGACCACAGAAATTTTTTGTTGAGTAATATCTGCAACTTTTCCCTTGGAGAAGAGGGGGTAGTAATAGTAGGTTAGTAACTAACCTAACTAACAGAAGGTTAGCAACTAACCTTCTTTATTAGTTGCCCATTTATGCAAGCAAGATTTTTATAAAATACATCTCAATTTTCAAAAATTGTAAGGGAAAGGATAAAAAGATGTGCACGCATGCTAGTACTTGCATGTATTTTGATCCTAAACAGGCTGAGACCTAAGGAATCGAGGCTGAAAATTAAACAAAAGGCATTAAATTTAAGCAAACATCCAGGCAAAAAACCCCCAATCCTTGCAGCACTAGCAAGAAATATTCTAAAGCAACAATAAATTCATTTTGATGGGATTGTGCCTTAAATGTTTTTTGCAATCTCTGCTGAAAACCTTTAAGTTGATCTAATTCAGGAAGATAGAAAGTTCTTACACCTTCCTTTGTGCTTACTTGCCTTGAGAGAAAAGAAAATTTCCTAGAATCTAGAATTATTGAATCCTAACATATCCTAAGTTGGAAGGGGCTCACAAGGATCATTGAAATCCATCTTCTGGCCCTCTGCAGTGCTTCACCAACAATCACATGTGCCTGAGAGTATTGTCCAGGTGCTTCTTGACCTCTGGTAGGTTGGTGCTGTGAGTACTTCCAAGGAGAGCCATTCCAGTGCCCTACAAACTACCTTCTGTGTGAAGAACCTTTTCCTGATATCCAACCTAAGCCACCCCCAACTCAGGTTCAGGCCATTTCCTCGAGTCCTGTCACTGGTCACAAGAGTGAAGAGATCTCTTCTTGCTGTTCCTCACAAGGAAGTTGTGACTGCTATGAGGTCTCCTCTCAGTCTCCTGCAGGCTGAACAGACCAGGTGATCTCAGTCACTTCTCATATGGCTTCCCCTCATCCCATCACTATGGGTGGCCCAGATTAGAAAGGTGTGGAGGCAGCAATCTTACCGCCTTGCTGTGATCCACTTGGAATGACTTTTCCAGCCCGTTTCCCTGAAGCTGTAAGCTTTCTTGCACTTTAAACCCTGTCCCTAACCCAATTTACCAGGTATTTTTCAGAGGCAATAAGTGTAAGAGTATGTCATTACTCCACTTTGCTTTTGCAAACTCTGGTAGGAAAAGTCAACACCATTATGAAATCCATTATAATCACAAGTGCCAGTATGTCGGAGTAGTTGCGGGAATTGTTGAATCCCCTCGGGAGTGTTTATTTCAGTTGTTTCATTTGTTCTAGCTATTTAGATTGCCCCTTGTCTGGATTCTTTCTCTATTTTCTGCACATTGAAAGCAAATGCATACCTCAGAGTTCCAAGAGTTGACAGCTCTCTTGAGCTTAACAGAGGAACAATAATTTTTCTCCCCCACCCCACACTCTGAATAACTTAAACGCAATGATATGCTCTCTTGGGCTTTCATGTTTCCTAACTATATATAAATAAAACAGATGCAATTTTTTTAGAGCAGGGTTCCTGTCATTCTCCATTCATCTGTAAATCACATCAGTATTTATCTTTGGTGTTATCAAAAAAAAACCCCAAACCTGTCTTATAACTGATAAAGAACAGCAAATAAAAATTATAGATTTAAAAAAAAAAATCAGTAAACTTCAGTCTAGCTTTAGAAGTATCTCCAGCTGTCTCAGGATTACTAAAATGTGTTTCTTCTTTCTATGTCTTGTGGTTTAGCCCCAGCCAGCAACCAAGCCCCATGGAGCCACTGACTCACTCCCCCACCAGCAGGATCAGGGAGAGAATCAGAAGGGTAAAAGATAGAAAACTCTTGGATTGAGATAAAGGCAATTTAATAGGGAAAGCAAAAGCAGCACATACAGGCAGAGCAAAACAAGGAATTAATTCACTGCTTCCCATGGTTCAGTAGGTTCCTGTTATACTAATTCCTGTAACACACAACTCAAATCATGGTTCACAACAACTGAAAGGCACATCCATATCATTCTCCAGTCCTGGCTGTTTTGAGCCTGATTACCTGGTTCAACATTGCAAAGAACTCTTCCCCTTGTTCCCAACCTGGTTAATCAGGGATTCAAGCTGGAGCCCTCCATTAGTACAGTCCATATCACAGTCCTCCATGGGCTGCAGGGGCACAGCCTGCCTCACCATGGTTTGCACCACAGGCTACAAGAGAATCTTTTCTTCCCCTGCTCCATTGTGGGGTCCTAGACACAGGAGACACTCCTCCGTGAACTCCTCCAACATGGATCCTTCCCACAGGCTGTAGTTCTTTGCAAACTGCTCCAGCATGGGTGTCCTGTGAGGTCACAAGTCCTGGCAGCAAACCAGCTCCATCACAGGCATCTCACAGGTCACATGTCACATTTTCCTTCAGGCATCCAGCTGGGATCCTCCACTGGCTGCAGGTGGATCTCTGCCCCCTCTTTCACACATCCCAGTCCCTTCATCTCAAGTTCACACTGGAGTTGCAGTCTGTCCAGTAGAGCAGCACAGAATTACACACCCTGTAAATTACTTGATTACAGATACTAAATTTAACTCACTCATGATTTTCATACAGTTTTTGTAGCATTTTTAGTGTCCTGCTTTAAAATCATCTCAACTATTCTTGTAACCATAGTGAGTAGATGGATTTTTTATTTTGAGTCAGATATTTCAGTAGTGTATTTCAGTATCTTCCTGGGATTCATAGGATTTTATGTTTAGTTATACTATTCAGTTACAAGGATTTCCTTGAGGACTTCTATCTTCAGGCAACAACCACAGTCCTCCAGTGGTTCCTTACCAGCCTCTGAAAGTGTTAAGAAAGAATTCTACCTGATTTTTAATGTTATCAAGCTCTTCCATGACCATATTTCCCTCTATTACATCAGCAAAAGGTTACAAGGATGCTGGAATTCAAGTGAAATTTAACTCAGTTTGCAAGGGACAGTTCAATTTTGCTCTTGTTCTCACTAGCAAAAGTACCATGTGCTTCTGAACAGAGAAGTGATGTAACGAGGAAGTGTTTGCATTTATAAAGCTTTAGCTGAGTACTATTTCAACCTTTTGCCTGGCAACTCCATATGAGATGAGTATCCTCACAGGATATTGAATTCAATAAAGCTATTCACAGTCCAGTATGTCCCTGTGATAAGCTGAGAACGAGAGTACTTCTGCCAGTCCAAAACATGACGACAGAACAAAATCTCTCAGTGGCAGGTACCAAAGAGCATCATATACTCTTGAAGTCATGTCAAGCATCCTGCTTGCAAAAGGTAATTTAAAATTTCATTTCTAGCTAATAGACACAAAATCAGCCTCATAATGTATATTATTCTCTAATAGTGTTTTTTTTTGTTAGACATTTCTTCCAGACAGATACCAGTACTTATATAAGATACACAGGGCACCAAATTTCAGTCTTTACGCAAGTAAAATCAGGTAAGATTTCTGTGTTGGTTAAACATCCAAGTCCAGTCCTTAGGGAGAATGGTGGGGGCAGTCATAACTTCTCATATATTGACAAATGCTGACAGCGTAGCACATAACGTATTCTCATCAATATGAGAATCCATCAAGATATGTATTTTGAATTTTTTTCTTAGCCAAGTCCATTTTTAAACAGCAGATTTAGTTTACTCTAATACCCACATCATTTGGTAATTTTTATTTTTTCTGTATTGAACACTATTTCATTCTGGTACTGCCTTGACAAGTAAAAATGCCTGCTATAGCATCATAGAATCATTAAGTTGGAGAAAACCTCTAAAATCATTGAGTCCAACTGTTAACCCAGCACCAACATGTTCACTAAATCATGTCCCTAAGTGCCACACCCCCCTGTCGAACACTTCCAGGAACAGCAATTCCACTACTTCCCTGGGCAACAGACAGTATAACTGCTTTAGGGAGAAGAGAGAAAAAATATTTTTAATCTTGCCTGTAACCTTTCATTTTTCAAGTATTAATATCCCCTGATTTAGGTGACCCTAAGATAAAAAAAGTTATCTAGAAATAAAAATGGAGATTGATATCCAAGGATTTGTCTTTGTTATTATGAAGTGAAGTTCAACATGTTCTGTCATGCTTAGAGTGTTGCTTGACTCTTTAGAGCATTGCTTGACTGAAGGCTGCAACTTTGGATTAATCTGGACATACTAATTAAAGAAGGATGCTTCTTTTTTTTGCTGTCAGTATCTGGCAAAGCTGGCTGCATTCCAGCACACGAGTAGATATCAATGTGCATTATCAAACACGGATGTTTAGATATCTTTCAGGTAACAATATTTAATTTTCTGCTTGAGGACTGAGCTTCTGTTTTCAAGCACTGTCTACCAGTTTAGCGTGACAGGCAGAGTGCTCAGGCTCCACCCAAATTTGTGAGCTCCACTTGCTGAGTTATTAGAGTTAATAGGCCAGGTATTTTGGCTTAACCAGTGGTTCTCCAGGCATTCTCTGCATAACCCAGTGTTGACTCTGAGGTTAATTATACTCGTGGGGTTCCTAGTCTTTTCCATCACAGGGTTGCCTTGGGGAGACCTAGATGAAGAAGTGCAAGGTAGAAGTACGGCATGAATCAAGAGCAGAATGATGAGGAGCCCGCTGATGTGCCTTGCTCCTTGGACCTTTTTTATTCCTCTATTTTTATTTCACTCCATTAGCTGGAACTTTTGTGTGTGCCCCTGAGAAGAAGAAAAGAAAGGTACAGACTGTAGCATCTTAGTGACCTTTCCATGAAATACTTTTTAAAGTATTTTTTGAGAACACAAAGATGGCAAAATTCAGCCTTGCCTACAAAGGTGAGAAGTCTTGAACCAAGCATGCTGACTGAAAAAACCCATCAATTCTTGCGAGCAACCAGAATAGGTTATTTAGCATTTATATTTATTTTCAAGATTTTCAGATTCCTCCTGCAGGCCACGGGAAAAAAATCCTTTTAAAAATCTCATTGATTTGCGTTTCCAAATCTTGCTCTCAGAAGTAATTTAGGAGCAAAATGACATTAACTGTCAAGGAGACTTATGATTCAAAATATCTCCCCCTTCTGAAAATGAGCTTTAGCTTCAAAATCTGCTACTTTTTGGAAGTCTAAATTGGGCAGAATACAAGACATTTTTTGAGAAAGAGCAGATTATAAAGACTACAATATGTATGTTTTGATAAATATGTATGGTAAATATCAAAAGGCATTTTAGTTTTTCTTACAGCTGTCTGTCTGTAGAAATGCTTTCATTTCTTGAAAAAGAACATAAAGTGTTCATCAGTTAAATAATAACTGATGCTTAGGACCCTTAAATGCTATAAGGGAAAGTTATCTGATACTGAAAATATTTATCAGCCATTAGTTTGGCCGTTTTCCTGCAATATGTATGTTTTCACTATAGCTATCAAAATCATGCACACCCAGGGCCTATGGAAATAACAAATATTGACCTGTTACAAAGAAGACTTTTTTAAGGGAGGCAAAAAAAGGATTATTTTGATTCATTTCTCTTAACTCAAAGGCTTTGTGTAAATTCAGGGAAGAGATATGTATCTTCATCTTCTCTGTATACTTGCCAACAGTTTCCAAAATTTTTTCAGACTTTCTACTGAAAAATGGTATTAGCAACCAAAATCTCTGTTCTTCATAACATATTCAGCAACAAAGACTCACAAAGCAAAATCCTTCTTTGTCCTGCATAACCTGTAGTGCGTGCACTGGCACGTCTGTTATCAGTGCAGTGCACTGTGCGACTGCAAACAGTAATACAATCAGGTTTTCATTTATATTAATGTGGCTAAGCTCTGTGTTTGATCATGTTAAAAGATATGCACTTGCTAAATGTAATTCCCATATATTAATATATTACCTACAAAAGGCCATTGTTTACGTAATGTGATTCACATGAAGATTCTGAATGAAAATTTATCAGTGAGATTGGTAAATATTCTCATTTAGTTTTAGGTTAGAAGAATTAAAAAAAAAAAAAAAGGATTCACATGAAATCGGTAAATGTCCATCAACAGCAGATTTACTATCAGCATCTTAAGACAAAACTCATCATCATTTATAAACCAAATCCCACAGTCCTGTTCAGGAATATATCCATTATTTTGGAGTGAAAACTGAACTTTGTATTTCTCTTATGGAGAAATTACCTTCTTCATGCATGAGGAACTTTGGCAAAATAAAATCCAGATTTCAGCACTGTGGCCCAATATGATCCCTATATTACAATTAGGATTGTACTAGTAATGGATTTTCCAGCAGCTGATATTCATAAGGTAGAAAGTAACCAGCAGCCTTTTCTACAGCAAAGCAGAATTTAAAGACACATTCTCAGAGGGCAGGAAACCTGGCTCAGTGTCTTCCTTGGCTTGGATGGACTCAAACTCTTATTTCCCAACAGGTCCATTTTGCATTTTTTTTAATTGAGCATGAGCAAGAACAAAGACTTAGATGCAAGGATTCACATGCTGAGATGTCCTACTCTCTGTTATCATAATCTTGTGCTTTTCCTCACTGGAAAATTTTTTGTTTAGGTACAAGCACTGTCTTCAAACCCTTTGAAGAAATAGGAGGAATTTAACCAGAGACTAACCATGACCTCAATAAGTGCACTCCCCACTGAGGTATGAGCAGAAAGGGATATATGCACATACTGTAATTTAGCTCTCCTGAGAACAAAGGAAATTGCAATCTTCTGGATACATCCTTATGACTTCTTTTCACATATTACAGATGCTTAATTTGTAATAACTGGGGTCCTGTTAGTAAATTGGAGCTCTGTTCCCAATTACTTCAAAAATGTAGCTGAAAAGCATTTTTTATCAATGTTACTTGGCAGAGGATGAAACAATACAGATGTGATTGGTACTCAGTTCTCTGTGTACCTCCATTTACAGGTAGATATCATCCTGCCTGCCCAGACAGAGTTCAAGCATTTAAGAGGTAGAACCAGGAGAACAGGGAAAGCTATGGGAGATGGAAAAATAATCAGTATTATACTATAGGGGTGTTTTTCTGGACAAGTCAGCTTTTGAGAGTAGTTTAACTAGACTGAGAAATTTTAGTCTGTCTTACTAGACCTAAATTTCAAGGAGATAATGAAGCCCTAATGATTGCAGGTTTTAATGGGAATGAAGATGACTGAAGTAGTTGCCAACAGGTGGGTAAGGGTCTCTAAGAAAGAGAGTGCATAAACTGAAGGAAGTGTATTGAGCTGACTGGAATGTATCAAAGCTTCAGCAAAAATTTTCTTTGAGAGAGGAAGGAAATATCCAGAAAAGGTTATTTTATTTTTAGCTCTCTGCTCTGCATGTGTGTACCTTTGAAAAAGAGAGTGCTTTGTTCTGAAAAAAACATTCTGAAAAAAAACTGCGGTCAGCTCAGCAGTCACAAATCCCTGAAGGAAGAAGGACTCACAGATGCCAGATGCACTTGTCATGCTACCAGAGCTGGAGAAATGGGAATGTCTGGCCAGTGATCCATTTCAGACTTCATCTTTTGAGAGAGTGCCCTGGTCACTGAGTACATGGAAGAAAGATGGAAACAGTCCAAAGAGAAGATCTCCCAAAGACAATAATGCTCTCTGTTGTCCAGTGACAATTTTTAGCTGGTAACAAAGACAGCTGAAGGAACCGCTGTCCCCAGGCACTTGCTCTACATCTCAGTAGCCCATCAGTTTTACAAACTTTACTTTTACTGGGGCTGTGCTGTAACCTAAAGCATCAAAACCGTCAGGCTAAAAGGAAACCACCCAGCATGGACTGGGAACTTCTTTAAATCACAGCTGGTCATTCTCCTGACCTCCATGTCAGCATGGCCACTCAGACACACTCAACATTACAAAGAGGGAAACAGCAGTGTTAAGGTGTGAGGGAGCAGCTACAGGTGGCAGAGGGCTTTGGCACCCTGTCAGCCCACTCAGACAGGGTAGCTTACACCCCTGTGATGCCCACATTGCCCACAGTGTGCACCTGATCTGGCCATGATTGCAAAGTGCTGCGTGTGTTCCTAAGCTTCAGTATATATTGGTTGATGGTTTGCCATAGATTTGGGAAAGATACGGCCAAATGACCTTGGGATTAACGGAGACACAGTTTAGCTTTGTCAAGAGAGTGAAGAAATTTCTTTTTCTGAAAGCATGTAATACTCCTGATTTTTTGCTTGCATTCCATAAATCAGCATTCATTTACAGAAAAGCTCAAAGTAAGAGATCCAATTATCTTGGAGGTAATTAAAATCTTATTCTTATCCATGAGCAGGGCAATAACCTGGGAGGTCTCCTTTTATATTTTATGGAGTACAACATAAAACCACTGAAGCAATACCAGATGGCTCTTTGACAACATATTATGTGGTGCCACCACATTACTGGAAGACTACTGACATTTTTAAAGGGAAAGTTGTGGTGCAGTTTTCCATGAGGTACTGATTAATATGCTATTGAGTCTATAAATAAGGTGCCAACCAGCAGCAGTTGTGACAGCATTTCTGCACCTTGCTAGGCTGGGGCTGAGATCAGTAAGTCAGTTCACACAGGCCAGTTATCTACGATGTAACAGTAATGAATGGTGAAAGGCAGGATATGAGCTGCTATTTAGAGGGAAGGTGTTCAGAAAAATAAGGACAAAATGAGAATTTCTTCATACAATTTTAGCCATGTTACAAACATACTCAGACAGAAAAATGAGAGAAGTGTCTAAGTGCAAAACAAGCAATAAATCTGAAGATAATAAAAAGCAGTGAGTGGCAGTCCAAGGCCACACACTGCATTTCATCATATGTGCCAAAAAAAAAAAACCCCACAGAGAAATAAGACCCTAAACAACCCTCTTATCTTTGTTTTAGGCTTAAGGTAGTTAGTCCTGTGGGCCTGTGACTTTTTTCCTTCAGCCCCATTTTGCTACAGACTCAATGAATTTTAAGTGCATAAATAATAGCATAATCTTTTTTTTTTTTTTTTTCTGTGTTCTGGACAAGATTCTAATTTTGAAATATCTTCAGGTTCCTCTCAGAGGTTTATACTGTGGAAATAGTGAGGCTGCAGTAGAAACATTGGTGGAATGAGAGAAAACATTTAATGAGTGAGGTCCCTGGGATGCTTTGATTTGGGAATAACTCAGACACATGGTTTCATCAGGCAGCTGTCTGTGTGCAGTTTGTCATTTGTAAACTCTGTTTTTCCAGAAGATTAATTAAAGTCCATGCAGTGTTTTTGTCTCAATTAGAAGTAATGAAATACGGGAGCTTCCTTAAAATTACAGCATATAGTAGAAAGTCTAAAATGAATGGACACCATAAGAAAAACTAACCTCTCACAAATTATTTATATAGACTGTTGAAATAATAATATTTTCAGTATCCCAGACAGAGGTTTGTAACTAATGGTATGTGTTAAGTTTTCTTATGGCAGTTGTGTATCCTAACCAACACTAGTTTATAAAAAGACTTTTTTGCATTTCAACAGTCTATATCAACAATTTTTGTGACATTTCTTTTGCTTAAAGTTTTGCCATTGGTCTTCTCCAAAGAAACCATCCTTAGGTCTGTCTAGTGCGTTACCACATCCATGGCACTCCACTGGACTCACTCCAGCACGTCTGTGTCAGTATTGCACTGGGGAGCCCAGAACTGGACCCAGCATTCCAGAAATGTCTCACTGGGACTGGACAGAGGGGAAGGATCACCTTCCTCTGCCTCCTGCCAATGCTCTTCTTGCCACAAGAGCCTTCCTTGATTTCCTTCTAACTAAAAGAACAAAATCAAAAACAACCAATCAAAAGAAAAACATCCAAAACAGACACACCAAACAAACAAACAAACAAACCTGCCCTTTTTTTGACAGGCCTTTAGGAAACATTACATTGTATGCAACCATCAGGAACAATACCTCGGAAACTGCAATGGGATGTAGACACAGCATACGAATTTAGGAATCATCATGCTCAGGGTATTGACATTCATTGATTTTGGGCTGTGTGTATATCTAAACAATAGTCTGCACCACATAACAGCTACCACCAAATGCTTGTAGGATACCAAATAATGGTAGGATATCATCATAGGATATCATATGGTTCCTAATATGTTTTCTCCTTACAGATCAGCCCTGAAACTCTAAATTCCACCTCTTTATTTTTGTTTGGCATTGCTGCTTGATGTTATAGCTGGACAGTTTTATTAATAGGATTATGTGTAGACTTCCTTTAGTTTTGCTGGTTTATTAATCTCAAGAGTGCCCTGTGACAGTCCGTTTAACAGGATGGTCACACTTTTCTGATTTCCCTACTCAATCAAACTGTTCTTTATTCAAATTTGGAGTTGTTGTCTTTCAGTGTATCTGGATGTCCTTTCAGTCTTATAGAGAAAAGAATGAAGATAGCAATTATTTTCCTCTCCACTATTCATTACTTACATTCCTCATTATTTCTTGCCTCCCTTGTGATTTAAATGCTTTTGCATTAAAAATACTTTTTTTTGAGATTTTCTTTTTTAGATTTTTTCCCTGTATTAACCATTCTTGTTGCCATAAGGGCTTTGTTTTTGCAAATGATGTCAGCAGAGTAATTTTATGGCATTTTAGCTTTATGCTTCATGCTTGTATATCAAAGTATATAATCACTTACGTCGATGATTGACTGATTACTGTTTTCTGTGTAAACATGCACAGAGGTATTCTTTGTATTTCACCCTGACAGTGAAATTGTAGGCTATTTTCCTTTGTTAAAGCATTACAAAATCCGTTTGCCTGCTTTTTGGTATCTCTTACCTTTCCTAAACAAAAATTCCATTCTGTTCTTCATTATTTCCTTGTTGTTTACCAGAGGGACATCAATTAAAAAGATCAGGCATTATGAAAAGTCATTATTGCTTAAAGACTTTTAAATCCGTGCTTTTGTGACTCCCTTGTTACCTATTTTCATGTAAACTCTTCCAAATTTGCTAAGCTGATACGAATTGAGATAAATTAGATCATTTGTAGCCTAGTCCTTACTGCCAAATTTGGATCTGCAGTCTATGTGCTTCCCTGTACAGAGCATGGCATTGTGTGCTGCTCCTCTTGGAGGATGAAATCTCAGATTTGCCATCAGTCCAGACAGATATTTTGCTTCCCCAGCACAGCTAGCAGTCATTGCTTCCCTCATTTTCCTTCCACAATTGCCAGCAATTACCTCCCATGTGCTTGTTCTCTCCAGTGCTTTCTGTGCCAGCAGTTTGATCATAGTATCCCACACTCTTTGAGAAATTTTAGGAATACATACTTGAGCACACCCCTGCAGATGATGGTAGCAAGAATTCTCTGCTTCATAGTGGTAGCAAGGTACTTCATTGAGGTCACATTTCTTGTTTACAAGGAAGGTGGGGATTCATTCATCTTAAATGACACACTTGTTGAAACCTTTTTGAAATATTACCTTGACTCATTTTGAGTCAAATAGTAATTTTCAATTTGAGCATCTAATGAGACTCACACAGGGGAAAATATTTGTACTTGTGTGAACTCTGTGGTTGATGCAGTATTGAAATAAATGGTTGATTCTGCAGTATTTAAACCTTCATTTTGCACTTGATCCACATTTTCTTTTAAGAAATATTATATTGTAGAGTTCAGTTCTGTCTCTGGGACTCTTTGAAAGATTGGCATTTCTGTAATGTAAAGTGGAACTTTGCCAATTCTTATCTGAACTTTCCAAACTGCAATGGTTTTGAATAGAATCTGCTTTCAAAAAAGGTCCCAGGTTTGGCTTTGTAACAGCAGACAAGAGCTTAAACAGGAGAAAAAAAACTGTTGTACATCAAACTGTACCTGTGAAAACTACCAAATGTAGATTTTTGGAAAGCAAGTCTGGAGTCCTGCAAGCTGCTGGGTATCTTTTACTATGGAAAATCAGGTATCTTCCTTCTAATTTAAGAATTTGTGATAATGAAAACACTGCAGTTGATAACAGAGACCTGGTCCCAGGTTGTGTTTGCCCAAGGCTTCATTGACCTGCTTAAATTGGTAGGTTTGGTTTTACTTGCAAGACTCCTGCCTGCTTCCAAACACCACAGGTGCTCCAGGGAATAGGTATGAAGGGATCTTCTGTGGTTTGAAATGTTGTTAAATGCAGACTGATAGAAATTCCTTGCAGCATGTGTGTGAGTAGCTGTTTTAAGGTAGGTGGATCATGGCTGAGGCCACGGCTTGGAGGTGGGCGACACTTGAAGGAGTAAAGTGCTGCTGCATTAAGGATTGTTCAGCACACACACACACAAAAGAAAAATAAGTATTTAAGCCTAGGATTAGGAATCATGAAATAACCAGCAAAGGTCATGGAGACCAGATGTTCCACCACAAGCCAGCTGTAGTTCACTAGCCAGAGAAGCAGTGTGAGTGAAGAAGGTGAAGGAGAGATTCACACTGTGTTGGAGCTAATCTGATTTACAAAAGTGTTAGCATGGCTACAGTACTGAAAGCAGTACCATGTGGCTGTATTCATATAAACAATACACAAAACAAAATTTTATTTTAAAACCCCTCTACAAATAAAATTGTGTTTTGGTGTTTTTCTATTTCTTTACAGCTTTTGGAGGGTTTAGGACATGACTCAAACTTGCCTTCATACACAGCAACTGTGAACCTACTCTCTAGTCAAGTTAGGGCTCAAGCAATGAAAAATTATTATAAGTGTTTCAGGACTGTATAGCCCTGTACAGAGCAGAGTAATAAAACATCACCCTATGTGATGTAAATTCTCAGCATTAACTTTTCTGGGAATACAAGTACACAGTTGTCATTTATCATCCTGAGTTCAGGGGAAAATGGATAAACAATCAAGCCACCTGAAAAATGAAAACAACTCCAAAATCTAGGCATGGCTGATATTACAGCTAACTTCATCTCAGGAGGTGGTGCACAATTTATGCTTTCAGAAATCAAGGACTAGAACATACACAAGAAATAGCTAAACCTCATTCTAACCTTTATTCAGCCTAGAATTGGTTGAACACCAGTCTCTGATAAACTATGAGAATGCACTTAGTTCATTGGAGCATTTGGTGTACAAAGACTTAAAAGCTCTCTTGTTAAATGTATATAGCCAGGCATGCAAGAGAGCTCTCTGCATAGCTGGCAGAAAACCCACCACTCAACAGAAGCAACAGAACCCAAAAACAACAGCAACAGCAGTAACGACACAAAACAAAACAAAATAAAACAAAAACCAACCAACCAAACAAAAATCTCAAACCAAAACAAAAAAAACTCTCAAGAAAAAAAATAGGAGGTCATTCTTAATCAGCTCAGGTGTTTATGTATTACACTTATGTCATACCCTGAAAAGAGGAGCAGACTCCAAAATCTCCCTTTTTGTGTAATGCCCTGAGTTACCTCTGGACTGCCTCTTTATGCCCACGAGCAGATCTGGTGCCTTTTGCTACCCTGGCTGCACAGAATGCCAGCTATGAGACATGCTGAGAACACCCCTCTAGTGACTAAATCTCTGCAGGAAGTTACATTTCTTTCTGTTGAGTCTGAGGACCTCCCCATCCTCTTGAAGTGAGACCTTTGTACTCCTGTCACAGTGCTCTCCTCCCTTTCCTGCAGATAAAGCTCCTGACACCGAATCTTGACCAAAGAAGGGAGGAGCACTCAGTCTGCACTGGACTGACAGCCAGTTTCTCACCGACATCTCCTCTTCCCTCTCCCATCCCGCTGTCTTTTCCTGCAGTTGCTGTGGGCTGTGAGCAGTGGGTGACAGGACTCTGTATCTCTCTATTCATGTCCCTGTCCTTTACTTTCTGTGGCTGACACACCACAGCAGGCAGCAGAGCTGCTGGGCTGGAGGGTGCTGTGAGGACTTCAGCAGTGTAAGGGTAACAACTGGACTCAATGACCTTAGAGACCTTTTCCAACCAGAATTATCCTATGATTCTCTGACTCATGAGAAGGAGAGGTGGGGCTCCACTACCACTGACAACAAGGGAACCTCCAGCAAGGCTTGGAAAATACAGAAATGGTAATAGCCTAGATTGTGATCATTTCTATATTACGCTGGCTGCAGCATTCAGGGAATTTCAGTGAGATCTTTTCTTCTGTAAAATTATATGCAGGATCAGCATCTAAGTACTTGCTGCAAGTGCACCAGCTTCACTTGGAGGTGTATTGTGCTGTACTGAACAGACCTCACCAGTGACATAGTGGTTGACAGGGAAAAGCTGTATGAAAATCACAGACATAAAGGAAATACTGTAAAATCTAGGTTATTCAGAAATAAGAGCATTCTTGCACAGCAGCTGCTGGAAGGGAATGTGATCTGAGCAGTTCTACTTTGGTAGCAACACTGGAATGGAGACAGGACTGAAAGACTTGAGTTTTACAGTGTCTGTTCACAGCCTGTCAGACTGATGCAAATAGATGAAATGGGAAGACTGTCTGACAAGAATTCATGCCTCTGAAGAGATCATCAGCTGTAGATTTTGAAAACAAAATTAATGGTCAAAATGACTAATAATTGGACACTTTGGGGGCAGGGGAGGGGAATGAAAGGAAAAAAAAAAGGCAAAAATCCCCTGTCAAACACTTTCTGGAGAGAGGTTGGAAGAAGGATAAATCAGATGGCTCTGAGGAAAATGAAGTGCACATGTTGAATTGCTCAGAAAGGATGGAAGTGAGGCACTACCATGTGCCAGTGGAGCTGAATGACCTCCACAGCAGATGTGAGCTGATATGATCTGTGAAGATGCACTGTAACAGTGCAGAGCAGGACTGAAAACTCCACTCTGCATATATGTTAGAAAACCTGGCGGTACATTCTTTCCACTGTGTAATAAAAAAGGCAAAATAAAAGCATATTACAAGGCAGAGATTGGTTGCCAGAATGAGAATTGAACTGGCATCTTGTTTGCACTCGCAGTGTGAAAACAGTCAGTGCCAGATCAATCACTTGTTCAAGCAGAGTTATGGATCTCACTGGGTGTACAATGTAGCGTGTATATCCAGGAGGAGATCTAACCACAAGGCCAATTATCTTTGCCCTCAGAGTAAAAATGACCTAAAGACCAATTTAGACTCGTTGGGAAACAGGATATCACTTCCCTAGTGTGGTTGAGTGGATGGCACTTAGGAATAAAAACACATTATTGTTAATTGACTGTGAGTTCCTTCATTTAACAAGGACCCTCTCAGGCTATGAAATGTAATAAATTGGCCAGGCCAGACCACAGAGGAAGCTGGGGGACTGTTGGAAGGATTGGGCTGGTACTAACACCCTGGAGGTGTTTTTGTCTGTCCTGTGCACTGTAACACAGTAAATTAGTGAGATAAATATAAGTTAGGAAGTTTGTTCATCCTCCTGCGTTGAGGAAGAGCCCGCCCTCCCTAGAGTACCTTGCACTGGTGTTTGTCTAACCTTTTCCTTGAAAATCATTGATGATGAGTGTCAAGCCTGGGGGAGAAGGGGGAGCAGTTAACTATACATTTTCTGATACTTTTCATCTCCAAGAATGACAGCTTGCAGCACAATCATCATGTGCTGGCTCCCTGTAAAGTGCATTCGGCAGCCACCAAACCTCTCGAGGACTTAGATCTCTACATTCTGCCTTAGGATGATCATTTCCACAGAGGCAGTGCTTCCCAGTTTATCATCTCCACCCTGGTTCATCCCATGACATTTGGCTCATCCTGTGAAACTAGGCTGTCTTTGTAATGAAACAAATTACAAGTGTAATTATCCAGTTGTCATATATCAAAGGAATAGATACACAGGCTGAAAGAAACAAGATTATAAGTGAAGTAAAATTCATCTTAACAATGGAATACATCCCTTGTTTCACTACTGGCCTGAGATGCAGACTGCCTCCTGTTTCCCCTCTTTTTAGGAGAAGACCTCTAGGCTTCAGGATTAGCAGCCTCTCTCCACAGAAGAGTCATTAAAAATCTCTTAGATTTACAGCATTCCATGCATGGTGCGTTGCAGCAGTGTTGGTTGTACATATGTCCAATTGTGTCAGTGCCCGGCAGCATACTCTCATTTTTTTATTCTTTAAAAGGTATACCACAGGAACAGATGCTCTCTCATGGATTCTCTCTAAGGTCAGGCTGTTCCTCAGCTATTCTGGTGTGGGGGCACAGTGAGACAACAGCATTTCTGTCATATCTAGTAATTTGGTGATATTCAAATCCACTTTTGCAGTGTTGTGACCTGAGTGAATCTGACCCTGTCTTTTCTTTCAGTGAGTTTGGACAATGACTGGGTTTAGTTCCTTCATGTGTGTGCATAAGCATAGGCGTAAGAAAATCATGAAGTATATACATACAAAATAAGTATGTATCTGAGTTAATATACCAATAAATACATCCCAAAATGCAAAAAAAGGCAAATTACAATAGTAATTTGTTGTCTCAAAATAGGATTTCTTAACAGTACACTACGGTATTAATCAAGCTTTCCACATTTCTCTTGTTATATTTTATTGTTCTGTTAATCCTTTTAAGTATTACTCTTTGTTTCTTATTGAACACCATCATGCTTATTTCATACCATGTCCCCAACTTACAGAACAATTTAAGACTTTAATCCTATTATTCCAAATGCTTGCAAGGCCTCATGGTCAGGTACCATCTGTACATTTTCCAAATGTAACCACTCCTGCAATGCAACCAGTTCAAAGTAAACTTGGCATAGAAGTGGATCCATGGTCAATCTGGTTCTCCTGAAAAATGTTCTCCTCATTTTATCAGTGTATTACTTAGAGCAACTCACTTGTGAGGCCTTTTTTGAGCAGCTATGAAGGTACCACATGGCAAATTCACTTAGATAAAATTACATGGGTTTTGGTTATAAAAAAGTAACACAGATTAACATCAGAAACCCTAGTAAAGTCAGAGTATGTCAAAAGGCATATCCCTTCTGATCCACAACATCCTGTCAGAGAATGACATAAGTCTAAGTTTATCCTTCACAGCTCTCTGTTGGTTGTCCACGCCAGCCTCAACCTTTAGGCCAGTGTCTGTCAAACTGCTCATGGTCCAGGACACCACTTTAAGTGGGATGGAGTTGGTCCATGATTGGCATCTGGTCCTTAAGGGGCCACATTTTTTGTTGTCCTCTTCCCAGCATCCAGCCTGCCAGGTCTCACCTCAAACCTACCTGCTCTGCTCTGTGAACATGTCTAAAGAGATAAAAAGGGTCAGGAGTGTGATTCCAGAGCTTGTCAGTTGCTGTGTAGCCATTTTTTCCTGTGTGTCATCATGGATGAAACTTTAACTAATTATTCTTGGTTGCCCAGGCTCTTTTTGTTTAATCAGACAGGGGATGGATTTACCTTCCTCTTGATCACTTCAACCTGCCTTGAATCCACAAGTTCTTGAAGACCATGAGGATTACAGAATCTGTTTTCTCTCAATTCTTCAGTACCTTAGCAGGCATTTCTTTAAGGAATACTGACAAGAATTCATTTAGACTATTTAAGTGTTATTTCATTATTCTATTCCTCTCCTAGCTTATGTTTCTGCCTCCTTCTAAAACCATTGCTGATCACACAAAACCAGGCAGCTGATCACACAAAACATTTTTTATGAAGACTGGTGCAAGAGATTTTTCATACAACTTTGAACCATTAATTATTCCTGTCCTCTGATTTGAATAATCAGCCTGTGTATTCTCTTGTCTTTTTCACACTTCTATTTAATTTCTAAATATTTTTTTTAGTTTCCTCTCATGTCCTTTGTTCATTGTAAAATGACTTTTTCTGATTTTATCCCTGCATGCCTTTCAGCATGATCAAATAAAGTGGTAGGTTCTTGCCTGTAGTTCTAGATCTAGAGTGTTACTTATTTCTGTAGGCAAACATGGAAGTCCAGATCTAAAATCCCATTCTGTGAGATGTTGAAATGGAATCTTCAGTGCTGACATTTTCTCTGAACATTACAACGAGTGTGGTCTTTAATGCTTGAAGAAAATTGGTTTGGATCACCTGGAAATTTTTTTATTTCCTAAAAGTACAATGTGAACTTATCGTATTGTAGTAGAGAGGGAAAAAAAGAAACTTTCATTAATAATCTTGAAAAGTTGCCTATTTACATACCAACTAAAATAATCTTTACATTATAATTTTCTTAGAGCTGCTGTGAGTTAATTACCTTTCCAAAACACACAGGTATAGCACAGCTGAGATGCAGCCAATCTGCAGGGAGGGGCAATAGCCAGGTAGGCTGTTGACAAGACAGAGAAAATGTTGGTGAAGGACAATGGGG
Organism: Ploceus nigricollis; assembly: GCA_013399945.1. Classification (NCBI taxonomy): domain Eukaryota; kingdom Metazoa; phylum Chordata; class Aves; order Passeriformes; family Ploceidae; genus Ploceus; species Ploceus nigricollis. The sequence continues at coordinate 203,244 of VXBC01009133.1, read as the reverse complement.
CAATCCTTCTTTTCATGGGAGAAGTGTCACTCATTCTTTAATACCCTTGCAGAGCAGACAAGGCCTCGTTTTTTACAGTCTCATATTACCATAATGGCTCTCTGTTACACACTGAGGAGTCGCTAACAAGGCTACCCCCTGCCCTTTCCTTATAATTACTTCCAGGTTAATGCGTCACGTTTCATTCGGGTTCATTTGCCCAGCCCATGTTTTTTTCCCTTCTGGATGTCTATTCTGGCCTCTTTGTGCCTCAGACCTGGACAATGTGAATATCAGTCTCAAAGCAGATTTTTCTGCCTCAGACAACTCTGTAATTTACATTTAGATTTATTTAATTTCCCAGACTCTGCAAGTTACAGAGCTGGGAACATTTTGGCCTGCAAAACCTTTTTCAAATAGCTGAAGCTGCATTCTTATCCTCCTTTCAAATCATCAGACACCAGGTGCTGACCCAGTCCCATTAACCAATTATATACACGTCATACAATTAATCTTTCATTGCGATTCGATCAAGTTCATTCCCATCTCCATATTATTCTTTACAATCCCACTGTGTAAAACCTGCACAATTCTGTCACTGTTCATTTTGCCCTGGTCTGCACTGCTTCAGGCTGGGAAGTGAAGTGACTGTAAATGTAATTTATAGAATCATGGGCTGTATAGAAACCTTTTTCAGTATGACCTGATGCGACAGGTTGTAATTGTTTCTTTGGAACCACTCCGGTTTGTCAAGTAGACAAGCTTCTTTCTTTAAATATCTAAAATAACAGATTTGTTTGAGCAGGATTAGGTGGTGTTCAGACCTCTATTGCTGTCTTATCCTTTGTCTCTTTTGTTTCACACAAACCCTTTTTCCTACAGCCTTCTGCTCATACTGAGCTTTGGAAAGAAAAGGAAAGGAATCCTAGCAGGCAAAACTTAGGTATGGGAACTGAAATCTCCACCCTCACCTTCACCTATTTGAACTGAATTCAGTAAAAGCCTTTGCCATATCTGGGGTGCAGCACCATGTGCTGCCACTTGTGACAGAAACTGAAGTCTGTTCCCATTTCCCTCCCACATGTCAGGAACAGGGCTCTGCATCTGCATCACATCTGCTGAGAACAGGGCAGTCAGATATTGTGGTTTGGTTCCAGAGAAAGAATAGCAATGTGGGACACACAGCTGGGGATGATCTGCACCAGCAGATCAGCTTAGGTGTCAGAGGATTATTCTGACTACCGTATCATGAAGGAGGAGGAGGATGAAAGCCCTGTTTTCTTAGATGGACAAAAAACACAAGAGGGCAAGAGAGATTGTTTACTTAATCCATCACCCTGCCATATGTCAACTCTAATTATGGAAATCCTGATAGATGATTGACTAAGCAGTTGAAAGACATCCAATGTCGGGATTGTACATCCTCTGCAGAGAGGGGTGGGTGTGATGGTAGCAGGATATATGGTGGAATCACTGCCCTTCTCCATATGGCTAGGAATTCTCTTTTATTGTCTGTCTGAAGAACTGTCACTTCAGTTTGTCTGTGACTTTTGTCCTAACCATTAAAGGTTTGAAGAACAGAATAGTCCTCTTTGTGATAATTTTCCCTGCATTATTTTGCATCCCTCCTTGTTTTTATTTAGGTAAACAATCCCAAATCTTTCAATCTTTTCTCCTAGGTAGGCTTCGCTAGATCTCTGATTGGTGTCCTTGCTCTTAAGATTTGTGCCTGGATTTGTTATTGAAATTCAGTGCTGGAAAACTGCACACAGCTTTCCCAGGATGTTTTGACAGGACTGGACAAAATGAGTTGCTTATGTTAAAGGTGTGCCATGCTGTAGAAGGATCTATAAGCCCCAACAGGGTGATTACCTTTTTTCTGAGGCCGTATGATGACTGAAGTTCATTTGTGCTTGCTTTGGTTCTACAAAACCCTCACCATGTTTTTCATGGTGACTACCATGGTGACTTCATGTAGCTACAGTGGTTTCTTTTTTTTCTATTTGCACAACAGATTACTTCTGCCTACAACAAAATAAATTTCTCTAACCAGCTTTGTAACTATTTGGAACTGGTTTTGCATAGTCATGTTTTCCTGCAAGAAAGCTCCAGAGCATGGTGTGAAATGCCACATGGAATCCAGATCATATGACAGTCTAAGGTGGTGCTGTAACCCTAACCCTCTTTTCTGTTAGTATCATGATTACTTCTTCCTGTCCTGATCTCTGATCCCTCCTGAACCCTTAGGAGTTCTCAAGGATGGTCATTGTATGAACTGGAATAAAACTCCTGAGACCCAATTGATGTGAAAGGTTTTAACTTCTTTATGCTTTAAATGCTTCCTAGCCTTTATTTCCCTGCTTAAAAAATGTGGCATTGTCCCTTACTCACACCTATGAAATGGCAGCCGCAAGATCAGTTTCCCTTTTTCAGCAAAGGCATGCAAGAAGATTAAAGAGCTTTCCTGAAGCTGTCTCTTGATTGCTTTCCTTCTCCATTGAGTATCAGACCAACAACCTTTCTTAATCTTGGTGGATACGTCAGCATTCTTACAAATCAATTTCTTGCTATCTTCCATGTCCTCTAGTAATTGAATATCATGTTACATTGCTACTTTTCTTTTCTTTCTTCTTCTTTGAATATTTTTTTCTTTTTTTTTTTTTTGTCGTTTGAAACCTGAGTTATGTTTGTCCCATTGTGAAACCTCTCTGACTCTCAAATCCAACTTACTCATATTTGTATCTGCTAACATTTTCCTCTACATATAGGCACCTCTTCCCGTGTTTTATTTGTTTCATTTTGGAGGGATATTTTCTTAGGCAATGCCATCTTTAACACTTATTTACTTTGGATCAGAATCACAGATGATTTTACCATGCAAACCTCTGAATTCATTAAAGTCTCCCTCTGGAACCCTAAAGGTTGGTTTGGTATTCTCCTTCTTCTGGTAAGCATTATCCATCTGAATGTGTTACACTGATTCAGTTACAGATTTCATGGTGTATCTGCCTTTCATCATCTCCTGTTCGAGTACTTGCAGTAGAATACAGGAACTGAACTGCTCTGACCAGTTTAGCATCCTCCTCTATGAAAACTCTGTGGCATATTCTGATTTCCCCCCATTTTTAGGGCAGTCTGTTTATAGAATCATAGAATGGTTTGGGTTTGAAGGAACCTTTAACAGGTGAACTTTAGAGTTCATCCAGTTCCAGCTCTCCTGCAATGAGCAGGGACACCTTCCACTACATCAGGTTACTCAGAGCCTCGACCCACCTCACGTTGAATGTTTCCTGGGGTGGGTCATCTACCACATCTCTGGGAAATCAGTTCCAGAGTACCACCACACTTTTCATTTAAAAAAATCTTCCTTGTATCTAGTCTGAATCTACCCTCGTTCAGTTTATGATTACCCTCTGTCCTGGTGCAACAGGCCCTGCTAAAATGCTTCCCTGTATCTTTTAAGCTACCCTTAAGTGCTGAAAGGCTGCAATAAGGCCTCCCCACAGCCTTCTCTTCTCCAGGCTGAACAGACCCAACTCTCAGCCTGTCCTCTCAGGAGGACAGGAGGCTGTTCCTGCCCTGTGCTTGCCTCCATGGCCCTGCTCTGGGCCCACTCCAACAGGTCACTGTATTGAGGAACCCCAGGGTTGGATGCCATCCTCCAGGATGGGTTTCCATCTTTTCACTATCCTCTATTAAATACAAAAACACTCATTAAGTTACTTTAATCCTTACCCAGCTGCTCATTAAGCAACAGCCCATGGATGAGAAACCAGCACTCCCGTGCCACCCCAGAAGCCCATTTCTGCTGTTAGCCAAAACATGATTCTTGTTAGGAACAATTGGCACATGCAAGGTTTTCCACCCATGCTCCAACTCCTTGTAGTCACTTTTGTTCTGCCATGGTCATTCCTGTCAGAATTATTAATACCATAGGGATGAGCAGCACAGGAGCACTTAGTGTTAGCTTTCACTGGATGCCATGTCTGGTTGACAGATACATTCCTCTGTTGCCCTTAGGAAAGAGGCAGCAATCACCACCACTGCTCTTTTGCTTCTTCCTGGAAATTATGATGAATTGCCGAGCCTTTCGAGTGTGCGGCTTTTCCTAAACTTTTGCCAGTGAGATTGGCGTTACACCTGCAACATGAGGATTAGTGCCAGCACATGGTGTCAGTAGGAGTCAGGTTCAAAATAAACAAAAGGAGATGCCGAGGGGGGAGTAAGAGAGTTGAGTTCCTTGCCAAAGGTTGCTGTGTACAAGAGATGTTTACATGACTGGAAAAACAGCAGAAAGAGAGATCTGATGAGTACTAAACGTGTTTACAGGACTGAATCGTTTCCATAGCACATAGCTTCCAACTGCTAGACAGAGGTAAGTCCCTCCATTCCCCTTCAGGGATCAGAGATGGTTTGTTTTTGTTGCTATGTTCCTTTACCAGTATTCAATTACCTTTAGAAAATCTCATGGTTTCTTTTGTGAGCTGCTGGCATGAAGTTTTCTCTGCCTTGAGTAACACAGCAAACTTTGCTTAAGAATAAAATCTCATTGCTTTTTGTCTTGACACCACATCTGCAGCAGTCCTGGAGGATTGTGCATTTTGCTTTTCCCATTACTTAAAAAACCAAAAAAAACCCCAAACATATCAACACTAGGTATTTTGCCATCTGATAGCAGCTGTGCCTTGCAGAAGCCCTCTGTGCAAAAGCAGCACCCTTTTGGAACATGACACAATCCCCCTCTGCCTTCCCTGAAACAGTGCAAATCTGCTGTAAAGCCAGAGGCTTTCAGTGTGCTGCTGCACCTATGATCTACAAAGCATCTTGGAAAGCTGTAGCAGGGCATTATCCAGTTCTGCATGTCGATATAATTAGGTGAGATAAAGGTGAAACTGGGAGGTCAGCATTCTGAGATGTCCTTGTTTTTGCAAGCTTAAGTAATTTATCCTATTATGTTCACAGGGCTTTCTGAGATAGTCTCTAAAAACACAGATAACGAGTCCTTTGCTATGTAACACTAAAGTTGTACCTTCTTTTTGCTTTTATAAAAACCCTAGAGTCATATTATAAACCTGCAAGAGGAAGTTCAAGGAGTTATTCTTGTCACCAAGAGCCTGATGTGTACATTTTATATATATAATATATATAT